>JAJEJH010000295.1:169944-185672 GCA_026122585.1 Anacardium occidentale
TTTTCCCGTCCTTTAGATTGACAAAGTTAATTTCTCATTTATCCCGTAAATTTTGTTGACAAATTTAATTAAATTTTTTTATAAAATTAATAAAAAATAAAAATACCCTTAAACTAAATAACTCTTTATTTTTGTAATTTTTATTATTTTTTTTACTCTAACTTATATTAATTTCAAATAAAAATGATAAAAAAATTTACTTATACAAATATAAATATGAGCATTAATAAAGTATAATTATATGTTTAAAAGTAAACTATAATTTTTAAAAATTTTTGGAGTGTTAATAAAATTTTTAAAGATTTTTTATTTAAAATTTTTTAATATACCTTTCAGTAATTTTAAAAGTAACAATTTCACCGCTAAAGAACATAATAAATTAATGTGTAAATATTATATTATAAATTATTAATATTATAATATATTTTTTATAAATTATTAATATTATAATATATACGATAATTTCTTCAATAATAAAGAGAAAATATTCATTTACCCTCGATAGGTTTTTAAAAGATAACATTTGTATCTCAAATACACCTTCATCATAATATTTAAATATAATGATATAAATATTTTGTGACTATTAAAAGTAATAGTTAACTTTGATAAATAGGTAAGAAGTTAGTTTTTTTCATACTTAATATATGAAAATTAGTTATTGCATTAAACCTTGGGTGGAAATAGTCATTTAGATATGGTTTTTTTTTTTTTTTAGGTTTCTATATAGTATTATAGCCAAATGGTTTATTCCCACCCAACATTTCCTTAAATGGAAAGTTCCCTCCTAAAAACTCTTTAAAAGCCAAATATTGACTAAAATCAATCGTTAAATTTAACAGTTAAAAGACATTTTATATTTTTAAATAAAAATTAAAAATAATAAAATAAATTTTATAAAAATAATTAAAATATAAAATAATAATAATAATAATTTTAAAAATTAAAGAAGCAATCATCGTCGTTGATTTTAATCTAACCACATGGCCAGAAACGATCACTTGATTTAATTAGCAGTCAAATCTAATCACTTTAATGGCAAAAGTGACTAGATCTAGCTACCAAAAATCTGGTTGAAACAGTCAGATCTAATCGTCTTTATCATCGAGAATGGTCGAAAACAATCAGTTTCAAATTTATCAATCGTTTCTAGTCATCTTTGATGGCAAAGACGGTTATGTTTAACTATTTCAACCAGATATTTAGCCGTCTATGTCATCGAAACAGCTAGATCTGACCATCAATTGAACTAGGAAATCATTTTTACTATTTGGCTAGGTTGACAGTTGTCAACGACGATAACTGTTTTTTTAATTTTTTAATTTTTATTAATTTTTTTAAATTTTTTATTATTATTATATTAAGATTATTTTATATTATAACTTTTTTTTTTTTTTTTTTTTTTGGTTGAAGAGTATTTAGGTTATTTCTTTAGACATATTAATAAAATTGAAAGGAATTTATTATTAGGTAGATATATGGCTTTTTTAAAGTTTTTAGGTGAAAAGTCAAATCAAAGTTTGCAAACTCACGGGCCTTCAAGTTAAGCTGATATAAAAATTTTTTAAGACCTCAGGCATGATTCAAACCCTAGTCATGCCGCTGTGAGCCTCCGACCACAGACCAAGACTTATTTGACACCTCTACTTTACAAGTAAAGCTCAAGTGAAAGTGAAATAGTGAGTCTCTTTCAAAAACTTTCCTTGTGGCTTGACATGACAAAGAGCTTCAATTATTAATTATTAACATGTATACATTACCTAAAGGCACATGAAAGAAGGGCCGAGCAGATTCCCATATAAGAAAAACATTCAGCCAACGCCAGAACCTAAGACACAGAAACAAGGCCAATTTTAATTACACCTAAAATTTAGAGAGTTATTAGTTAGGCGATCAAGTTTAATAAAGATTAATAAATTTTTTATCAACAGAAGAATGATTTAGTTATTTATAATCCATCATTATTACCATCTCTCTTCTTGTCCTTGTCTTTATCCTATATGTTCTCGCTCTTCACTGCAACTTATTAGAACATCTAATTCATATATTTCGGGTGCTTTATTAACATTTCAAACAAATTGAAGTACTAAGAGATACTGCACAAACACAAAAATTTAATAAGCATTTATATTGATTGTACTTCCTTGATTTAGATAAGTACCAAACGCATAATAGAAGATGTTAATTTAAGCGTTAATTGCAATTCCAGGGCCTAATCTAGGGAAGACTCAGAGATGGATTCCACCATCAATTGGATGAGTGAGTGTAGTTTTGTACTTGACTGGTTTACTTTGATCGTTGAGCTTAAATTTGTAGCTTCCAAGCCGGATTATTGAGAAGATTTTCATCTGCTTGTAGGCAAAATCCTTTCCTAGACAGATTGTTAGATCAGCATATCCAACAAAAATAATTTAAAAGGATTAGCTAGTCAGAAAAAAGTTCTTCAAAAACAAGTCCTGTTAGTCACATTCCATCTGTCAGGTGCAATGTGAACGAACAATTTAACAATCTACTCTCATCTGAAAGGTTATGTAGACGAAAGGGCCTTTGTTGTATTTTTGTTTTATGAAGTCAAGGGACTGGCCTGGAAGACTGACCATCAGAGAAGTACAGAGACTAGCAGATAGCAGAAAAGAACAGAAAAAGGATAGAAAGAGAGAGATGGAAGAGAGGAGAAAAGGAGGAAATCTAGAGAAATCTATATGTTTCATTCATAAACGATTCACCATTACATATATGTACTTATGGAGTTGTTTTTTTATGTAGCCACTATATAACTAGTTGTACATATAACAGATAGTACTTGATATTATGAAAGGAGCAATGGTGCCCATTTTTATTCATTGGTATCATTTTTCCTATTTGCTTCCGTGTAAGTTTCTTACCACTAACTTTCTTCATTTTCGTGTGATACATGACAATACCCCCTCCATGAGAGCATACTTGTCCCTAAAAGTGAAAGAAGTCGAGGAACTAAGATTGAACAAAAGTTTGGTCTTCCTAGGTGGAATCCACAAGTAAATTGACCTATTTGATAAGAAGTTGGCTAACATGAATATCATTCCTAAGAATAGTATGTTGATTTAAAATCTTCTCAGACTGAATAGTTGGTTCATCATTTTAAAACTAAGGTAGGGTAGTGATAGGCACATATTTGTCTCCTTTTTTTTTTCTTGAATAATGAGACGTGAACAATAGGATAAAGAGAACTATCTTTTGGGCAATTGCAACCGATAAGCCATGGACCCGATTTTTTTTAACACTTGGAATGGTCCAAAATACTTAGTAACCAACTTAAATGACCTTCTCAAGGCAACATTAGTTTGTCGATACGTTGTAGTTAATTGGCTGCAGTTGCCCAAGCATAGTTCTATTTATCCTATTTTTCATGTCTCATTACTTTAGAAAAATATAGGAGACAAACAAGTGTCCATCACTACTCTACCCTAGTTTCAAGATAAGAAGTTGACAAACATGAATGCTATTCTTAAGAATGGTATTTTGAATCAAAACCTTCTTAAGCTGAATAATTGGTTTATCATCTTGAAATTGGTGTAGAATAGCGATGGGCACATGTTTGTCTCCTTTTTTTTTTTTTTCTTCTTTTGAGTAATGAGACTTATCCTTGGGCAACTACAGCCAATAAGCCATGAACCCAATTTTTTCCAACACTAATGTTCCAAAATACTTAGTAGTCAACTTAAAGGACCTTCTCAAGCAAACTAGTTTTTCGATACAATTGTAATCATAAATAAACCCAATCCCCTACTTAAAACTCTCTATCAAAGCTTCTTTTATCAGCATATTGTTTTATTCGATTGTTGGCTTTTGCCAATTGCTCTTCTAAGTAATCCAACATGTGAGTTCTATCTTGTAACAAGCTGTCTAAATCTAAAACAAATTTAGTTATAATTGGTAGAACTAGTAAGGGAGAATAATAACCATACAAGGCTTGGAAGGGTGACATCTTAATAGAGCTTGGTAACTTGTGTTAAACCACCACTTTACCAAATATAACCAATTCATCCATTATTTAGGTTTAGCAAAGCACATGCAACGTAAATAATTTTCTAAGCATTAATTTACCCTTTTTATTTAACCATCAGATTGAGGATGATAAGTCATCCTTAGATGAAGTTTTATCCCAAAAAGCCGAAACAAATCTTGCCAAAAGTGTCTAGTAAAGATGTTGTCACGATTTGAAACTATAAATTCAAGTAACCTATATTACTCGAAGACCACTTCTATGAAGACTTGCGCTATTTTGGCTACTGTTTATGGATGTTTTAAAGAAAAAAAATGTCTATATAGAGCAAGACAATCCACAACAACAAAGATTGTGTCATACCCATGAAAGTTTGATAGTTGAGTTTCCTAGAATAATAAGGGGACTAAAATTTCAAGTTGCTTTCCCGAAGCAAAGAATAATTTCATAGTCACTCCCTACCACTTGCTTCGAATGAGTTTCCCAAAACCTTGTAACTCATAAGCTTCAAGGAAGATTCTTCAGCCAGCTTTTTTAATTCAACCATTTTCCTATCTTTTCTAACCATCAATCGGTTTCCTTCAAAATCAAACATGATTGGAGTATATGTTTTCATCCAATCGACTCTTAAAATGATATCATAATCCTATAATTCAAATACTTGTAAATTGAATATGAATTGATGTCTCTGTATCATTTAATTACACCTGAGACATTCAGCCCTCACCTTGAGTTCCTTCTATCTATCACAATCACGGTGATCATAGGCATACTCATTGTAGCATCCCAGGATTAGAAATACCCTTTATGGTAGAATGTGGGGTTTAGATGTGAAAAATAGTAATAGATTGGGAGTTAGAAGAGTTTAGGGGTGAGATAGTAAGTTTCTAGAGCTTGTGTGGCCTGCACATGATTCTCCTTGGGAGGTTTCCTTCATGCAAAGCACGGGAAATAAAGATTCTTCATTTTCTCTTGTGCACTCCCGTGCACCCTTATAGAATGAGAGAGAAATTTACTTTTATTTTTTCCTCACCTGTTTTTCTCCCTTTTCAGCCAAAGTTTCCCTTTTGTTTTCAAAGATTCCTAACCCTAGATTTGAGATTCAGCAGTCAGCAGCTTTCAATCCAGTTAGAGAAGAAAGAAATTAGATAGAAAGTGATTCTAGTAGCCATAGCAAGAGGTAAGTGCTCTCTTTCCTCTTCCTTGAGTTTCCCAGCTTGTGTTTGATGCTTGATAATGTTTGGTTGTGTTTCTAGCATGTTATTGATTTATGTGAAGTGATTATGTGTTAATATGATGAAAAGAAAATGTTTGAGATGAAAATTTCCACCCAAGAAACATGTTTGTGGATGCATGTGTATGAATATGTGAGAAAATGGATGTTTTAATGGCAGATTGCGATGTGATATGTTATGGATGAAACTGAAGCATGTTGTGTGTTAATTAAAGTGCTAGAAATGCATATTTTTGAGTAATTTCAGATTGATTAAGCTTTGGTATGGAATCTTGCAAGTTCCAGGCAAGTGTTGCCGATATAGAGCAAGACATACACCCGTGTGTCTTTGCTTTTGTAGGTACACGTCCGTGTGTAAGAAGTGTGCATGGCTGAATTGCAAGGGGACACGACTGTGTGCCCTATGGACACGGTTGTGTGTGTGTTTATTTCATAAAAGCAGTAGAAATTCTAGAAGCTAGCATGACCGGTTGCATAGCCAACGCACGGTCTCGTGTGTCCTCACACACGCCCGTGTGTTTGCAATGCACATTCGTGTGCCTTGCCACGCACGCCCGTGCTCAAGCCAGAAATTTAATAATGAATTGAAATAAAGCATAATGCATGGGAAACCTTTTTAATGGCTATAGAGCATTATATAATGATTGTAGCATCCTAGATTTCGAAAGCCTTTTCGGTTAGAGTTTTGGGGTTAGAAATCGAATTCAGAGAGAAATTGGGAGTCTGGTAAAGTTTAGGGGTGAGTTGGTAAGTTTTCGAAGCCACGTGGCTTTCGTAGAAATCTTTTCGGAAGGATTCGATCAGACGAGTGAGCGGGAAATGAATTAAGTTCATTTTCCCTTGTGCACGCCCGTGCATCATTGATGCACGACCGTGCGTGGCATAGTATATAAGTGGAGTCGTGTGCTTTATGTCATTTTTCTCACCTAAGTTTTCTCTTTAGCAAATTTCTCTCTTCATTTCAGTAGCTCCCATTCCTAGAGAGGAAATTCAGCAGCCAATACCTCCCAATCCAGCAAGAGAGCCAAGAGATTAGTGTCCGGAAAATGGTTTTCAGAAGCATGGCAAGAGGTAAGTGTTCTTCACTTCTTCTCGCATTTTCCCAGCTTGTTTGATGAGTTGTGATGCTGTGGATGAATTGATTGCATGTTGATGATTGTTTGGAATGCTTATATGGCCTTGCATGTTGATTTAGATGATAAATTTCCACCCTTGAAGCATGCATGTGTGTAGGTATGGCTTTAGAAAGAGAAAGGAGAAGTTTCCATGGTAAATTTGTGATGAATGAGTGCATGTTGCATGTGAAGCTTGGATTGTGGTAGTTGATGTGCTGGGAATGTATATTTGAAGTGTTATTGCAATTGGATGTGTTTTGGTTGGCCGTTTTGTGCATTTTCCATGCGGTGCTTTGTTGAAGAACCAGACGCACGACCGTGCGCCTGCATGGCACGGCCGTGAGCCTGTGTTTCTCCACATGCACGCTCGTGTGTCCGCATATGCACGCCCGTGCATAGGCATTTTCAGTGAAAGTGAATAGTAAATTCCAGTAGCTTGCACGACCAGGCACACGACCAGCGCACGATCCCGTGCGTCCTGGCTCACGCCCGTGCACTTTGATGCACGCCCGTGCATCAGCGGATTTTCAGAAAAATGATTAAATTTTGATTAATTAAGCATGGGAATTCAGATAAATGGTTAAATTGCTTCAAATAAGCATCAGATGAGCCTGTATTCAGATAATAAACTGCATGTGTATATCATGACATGACATGTAGTTTCAGAAAGGATCAGGGGATCCGATTTCAGCAGTTTTCAGAACCCGATGTATGGGTAAGAGTATCGGTGGAACACGAGGGGGCATCTATGGGATTCAGCGCTCTGACACCAGTCAGAACGTTCAGTAGTATTACAGATTCAGTTCCTGACACCAGTCAGAGGATTCAGCAGCATTTCAGTTTCAGCATAGTTCCTGACACGAAGCAGTATAGTATTCAGATTCAGCTTTCTAGCCAGTAGCTAAACTGTTCAGCCCACATGGCTTGGATGTCGAATCTCTGTGTTCACCAGTCTGATCAGCACAGCAGGTACCTGAAGGTACAGAGAGGTATTCAGATGTATGCATCCATGAGATATTTTAGTAGCATGATATGACATACGCATCATGGCATGAATAAATATGATATCAGTAAATGAATGTGAATTCGGATATTCAGATAACGTTTTCAGATTCCAGCAAGCGTATAGATGTATGGTTAGGGCCGAGGCCCAGGTATGTTTGATTTATATGATTGTTTGTGCTTGCGTGGGTATTGAGGGAAGTAAGGAGCGCTTACTGGGTGATCTTTATCACTCATCCCCCTCCTTCTTCCATCCTTTTCAGGTGGTTCGTGCTGGGTTCGAGGAGCGGATGGATCGAGGCTGACGGAGAGGGCACACACACACACCGTGATCAGTATGTATATCAGTTTTGGACCTGTGTGGTCGTATGTATCTTGTGTATGTTTCCAGATGTATCTGGATGTATAGAAACACTATGTATGTATATGTATAAGTGAGGAAGGCCATTGGGCCCATTGTACAGAACAGTATGTATATTTTAGTGATGTATATTTCAGATGTAATTCAGTAAAGCTTCCGCATGTGCAGAATTGTATATTAGTTTCAGATTTCTATTTTTCGTAGGATTCCCGTCGTGGGTACCCGAATTTTCAGATTATTAATAAAAAGGTCTTTCAGAATTCAGCAGTAAGGGTACTCGTGGCGGTGGGTCACTACAATGACAAAATGAGATAAAACAATGTAGCATGAGCATTACATAGTATGACATGCCAAGGCATGACCATGAAAAATGATCAAAGGATCTGATAACATTCAATTCAACATTCAGAACCCGATATTCGGGTTAGTTGTTTTGGATGAACTCGAGGAGGCATCTGTGAGATTCCAACCTTCTGACTACGGTCAGATCGTATTAGTTTCAACTTATTAGTCTAAAGACTAATATGTTTTATTTAGTTTTCTAACATTTCACTAGACTATTTAACCCACATAACCAAGATACTAAATCTTTGTGTTCATTAGTCTGAACAGCACAGCAGGTATCTTCGGATACATAGAGATTCAAATGCATGCATACTCAGTAGCTTCAGTATAGTGCACTTAACATGGCATGATACCATGATACACATTTCATAACATTATACAATAAAGCAATCAAGATAACAGAATAAGCGATATTCAAATAAATAAGCAAGCGTTATGTATGAATGTTTTAGGCCAAGGCCAGGTACGTATATTGTTTTGCTTGCTTGTTTGGGTTAAAGGAAGTAGGGAATACTTATTGGGTGATTTTATCAATCATTCCCTTCCTTTCTTCCTTTCTTGCAAGTATGTTTGGTGCTGGTGAGAAGCGGATGGACCATGGTTGACGGGAGAAGGCTCCAGTTAGTTTTCGGTTGGCTTGGTAGGATTAATTGTAAATATGTCTATGCTCAGTTGTATTGTACAGAAACATACATGTATATATGTAAAATGTATTTTTGGCCACCATTGTATAGTAAAGTTTCAGCTTCCACATGCATGTATATATGTATAGTAACAGTTTTCTTTTCGTAGAATTCTTGCCACGTATACCAGGGTTTTTAGAACATTAATAAAAGTAAAGAATTAATTTAGCAGTGTGGTATACGTGGCAGCGGATCCTACACTCATCATCTCCAATTTCAAATATTTAGTAGTGTTCTCATCCACAAAACTATGGGTGCTCCCACTATCAGTCAAGATGAGGATAGTCTTACCCTTTAGTTGTCCCTTCAATTTTATGGTTTTATCATTGACTCCTTCAACAATTGCATTCATAAAGAGTTTTATTCTTGCCTTTTCATTATTTGGTTCTTTTGAAATCTCAACATTTATTTCCCTTGTCTCTATTTCCTTATCATCTGGTTCTTGTATCTTTGTTTCGTCCTATAGTAGTATCAGTTTTCTAGCCATTGTAGCATCCTAGATTCCGAAAGCCTTTTCGGTTAGAGTTTCGGGGTTAGAAACAGGATTCAGAGAGAGATTAGGAGTCTGGTAAAGTTCAGGGGTGAGTTAGTAAGTTTTCGGAGCTGTGTGGCCTTCGTACGAATCCTTTCGGAAGGATCCGATCGTACGAATGCGTGGGAAATGAATTAAGTTCATTTTCCCTTGTGCACGCCCGTGCATCATTGATGCACGACCGTGCATGGCTTGTTATATAAGTGAGAGCCGAGTGAAAGTCATTTCTTTTCTCACCCGTTTTCATTTTAGCCAGAATTCTCTCTTTCATTTCAGCAGCTCCTATCATTAGAGAGGAGATTCAGCCAGCAATTGCTCCCAATCCGACGAGAGAGCAAAGAGAAAATTGATTGAGATTAGCTTTTAGAAGCATGGAGCGAGGTAAGTGCTCACTTACCTTTTTCTTGAGTTCCCGGCTTGCTTTGTGAATTGTGATGCTATGGATGAGTTCTTTATATGTTGATGAGTGCTAGGAATGCTTATATGTCTTTGCATGTTGATTTGGTTGAGGGATTTCCATCCTTTATTCATGCATGTGTGAGTGAATGGCTTTAGAGAGAGAGAGAAGAAGTTTCCATGGTGAAATGTTGGATGATTGATGCATGTGAGTTATGATGCTTGAATTGTGTTGTTTGGGATGCTGGGAATGTGTAGCATCCCAGTTTTAGAAAAGCCCTTAGGGGTAGAGTTTTGGGGTTAGAAATAGAATTCAGAGATAGATTGGGAGTTTAGCAGATTTCAGGGGTGAGTTAGTAATTTTCCAGAGCAGTGTGGCCTTCGTATGATGCCTTTAGGGAGGTTTTAATCATGCGAAGCGCGGGAAATGGATTTCATCCATTTTCCCAGGTGCACTCCCGTGCGCCAAGCCTGCACGCCCGTGCAGGTGGGATTAAAGAAAGAGAGGGACGGGAGATTTTCATTTTCTCACCCATTTTAGCCAGCTTTCTTCTCCTTTTCAGCAGCTTCCAGCCCTAGGAGAGAAGTCCAGCTTCCAGCAGCTCCCAATCCAGCCAGAGATCAGAGAGAATAGCTTGAGTTTAAGCTTCCAGCAGCCATGTCGAGAGGTAAGTGTTTCTTACTCTCTCCTTCAGTTTTCCAGCTTGTTTGATGTGGATGGAAATGTGAGTTTCCATTCCTAGCTTGAGATGCTATGCTTGTATGTATGTATGATGATGAGATGATGATTATATGTTGATTGCCATGCTTATTTTCCACCCAGAACCATGCATGCTTTGCTGTGTGTGTGTAGTGTGAGAAAACTTGATGTGTTAATGGTGGAATCAGTAACAGTGGATGGATGTTGAGATTGATGATTGATATGTGTTATTAGAAGTGCCATTTATGCATATTTCCAGTTAATTTCAGTTTGGTTGAGAATCAGTTGGTTTCCAGCGCGTTTCAGGCGAGCCATGTCTGAGCAGAGCAAGACACACGACCGTGTGCCCGCAAGAGCACGCCCGTGTGCCCGCAAGAGCACGCCCGTGTGCCCTTGTTTCTGCAAGGACACGGCCGTGTGCACGAAGTGCACACGGGCAGAAAACGCAGGGACACGACCGTGTGTCCTGAGGGACACGGCCGTGTGTCCCATTTATTGCATGAAATGGCCAGAATTCCAAAAGCACACACGCCCAGACGCACGACCAGCACACGGTCCCGTGTGCTGGGGCACACGCCCGTGTGCCTTTGCCTGCACGGCCGTGTGTGTGTGCTACACGACCGTGTGCTTTCCTTGCACGGCCGTGTGTCAGCCAGTTTCTTCCAGAAATTCAGAAATTGATTTATTAAAGGTTTGGTAATCCATCCAAAGGCAATCAGACATCAGATAATTCAGAATTCAGTTAAGAATAGCAGCATATGCATTCAGAGCATAGCATATAGTCTGAATGAGGATCCAGGGATCCGAATTCAGTAGTTTTCAGCAGTCAGAACCCAATCTATGGGTTTCAGTTTTGGGGTGAACTCGAGGGGGCATCTGTGGGACCCAGCTTTCTGACACCAGTCAGTCAGCTCAGCAGTATATCAGCAGATCAGTTTCAGCTTTCTAGCCAGTAGCTAGAATTTTCAGCCCACTTGGCCAGGATGCCGAATCCCTGTGTTCATCAGCCTGATCAGCACAGCAGGTACCTTCGGGTACATTCAGTTAGATGCTCAGATACATGCATCATCAGTCATTTTCAGATTCCAGCTCAGCATGTCATTTCATATATTCATATTGACATGCATTAATCAGAAATCAGTAACCAGATAACAGAATAATCAGATAACAGCAGTAATCAGATAAATCAGATTCAGTGCCAGCAAGCGATTAGATGCATGAATAGGGCCGATCAGGTATGCATGCCCTTGTTTGCTGCTTGCGTGGGTTGAGGGAAGTAAGGAATGCTTACTGGGTGATCTTTATCACTCATCCCTTTCCTTCTTCCTTCCTTTTCAGGTCAGTTTGCTGCTGGCGAGGAGCGGGTGGATTGAGGCTGGCGAGGAGGACCCCACACACACTCTCCAGTTTGTATTTTATTTTCAGTTGGACCTGTGAGGTCTTGTACTTGTACGTTTTGCAAATGTATATGTACTCAGATGTAAAACAGTTGTACAGAGCAGTTATATATATATATAGTAAAGCCAGTTGGGCTCATTGTATATTTCAGTTTCAGCTTCCGCTTGCAGTGTAAATTAGATCAGCAGGTAGTTTTACTTTTTCGTAGGATTCCCGTCTCGGGTACCCAAGTTCCAGTTTATTGAATAAAAGATTAGTTTCTTTCAGCAGCAGGGGTACTCGGGGCGGCGGGTCCTACATTGTTGGTATCAGAGCGTTTCTCTGTGCCATTTTCAGTAGAGATTGAGTTGTAAGTGTGTGGTGTTGCTTTCTCTCCTTCGCAGCCATCATCCAGACCCTCCTCGCAGCACCAGTCAGGTAATTCTTTTCCAGTTTTTGCTATGTTTGAGTTTCTAACCCCTTTTGCTTGCGATGCTATAGATAGAGAAGCCTATGTTCCTAGATATATAGATGAAGCCAGTAGTAGTCCCCCTGTCCGTCCCATGAGTGTCAGTGAGGGGCGGCGATCTCAGAGTTCCTCCCATGTGCCAATCAGACCAGATCAGCTCAGAGAAATGATAGGGGATGTTGTCAGAGAAAGTTTACAGCAAGCTGGTGTGGGAAATGTGCCAGAGCCAGCCAACATTAATCCCCCTCAGTATTCAGCTTATCAGTTTCCAGCACAGCCACAGTTTCAGCCACAGTATCAGCCACAATTTCAGTCTCAGTTTCAGTTTCAGCCTCAGCCAGAATATCAGCAGCAGTATTACCCTCAGCCTCAGCCTCAGTATTACTCAGTGCCTCAGGCTGCCAGAGAGGGTTATCAGTTTCAGCCTCAGCCTGTCAGAGAAGGATATCAGTACCCAGCAGAGTACAGAGAGCACAGTCAGGCTACTAGTACAGAGACAGTGGGTACAAGTTCATCAGGTAGACTTCATCCAATCTACCATCTGCCAGGACCGTATCAGCCAATGAAGTTCAGTGGGTCCAAAGATCCTGCAGTGGCAGAAGAGTGGATTGAGTCAGTGGAGAGTAGCATGGGTCTCTTCACGTTATCAGAGAAAGAGAAGGTCAGATTTGTGACATTTCATCTCCGAGGCGATGCCAAGGTGTGGTGGGGCCTAGCTAGGGCTACCATCCCTGAGCAGCAGATGACCTGGGCAGAATTCAGACGGCTATTTGATGTCGAGTACCGGGGTTCAGAGTTGATGTATTTAAAGGCCCAAGAGTTCATTGAATTGGTTCAGGGGCCTAGTTCAGTACAGGAGTACGCCACAAGGTTTAATGCCTTAGCGAGATTTGTCCCTAGTTTGGCGGGGACCGAGTTGGGCCGAGTTCAGAAGTTCGTCCATGGCCTGCATCCAGCAATATCCAGGGATGTCCTGACCGGACCGTACCCTCCCCAGCTGTTCAGTGATACTTTGGGGAGAGCCTTCAGATCAGAGGCCAGTCTTCAGAAAATGGGCGCCATGAGCCGAGTAGCCGAGAGGGCAGATGAGAGAGATAAGGGCAAGAGGCCACTGTCAACTAAGAGATCAGCTAGAGGTGTTCAGAGACAGAGGACTGCACCACAGTTTTCCCTGCCACGATGTTCTCAGTATGGCAGACGTCATTCAGGCGAGTGCCTCGCCGGCCAGATAGTGTGCTACATGTGCCGTCAGCCAGGGCATATGATGGCAGATTGCCCAGCCAGAGGTGGAGCTGGTGTTGGGCCCAGCAGAGGTAGTGGTGGTCAGTTCAGAGGCAGAGGTGGTCCACCCCGAGGCAGACTCAGAGCAGAGAGGGGTGGAGCAGATGCTCTCAGAGGTGGTGCTAGCACTTCAGGTGGAGGCGGCGGCAGAGCCAGAGTTTATGCTGTCCGCCAGGAGCAGGCAGATGCCATACCCCATGCAGTTACTGGTCAGATTCTCTATCTTGGTACTCCTTTATTTATACTGGTTGATTGCGGGGCCACACACAGTTTCATTTCCAGGGGAGTAGTAGAGAGATTAGGGGTTGACCCTAGTGTGGCCGATAGGAGTATTCTAGTAGAGATGCCAGATGGGAGTTTCGTGGTGAGTGACAGAGTCCTCCTAGATCAGCAGATAGAGATCATGGGTAGACAGATGCTTATTAATCTGATTCTGCTGGAGTTAGCAGACTTCGACATGATCTTGGGGATGGATTTCTTGGGGAATTATGATGCAGAGATAGACTGTGGAAGAAAGAAGGTTAGATTCCACATAGGCCCTGATTGCTTCGTTTTTGGTGAGGGCATAGTAGATAGCATGATGATCTCGTGCATCCAGACGAGCAGATTGATGAGGCAGGGTTGTGTAGGGTACTTGGCCAATGTAGTGTGTAGTAGTTCAGTAGGGCCAAGTATCGATGAGGTGCCCGTGGTCAGAGAGTTTAGAGATGTTTTCCCAGATGAGCTACCAGGGTTACCTCCAGATCGGGAGTTGGAGTTCAGTGTCGAGCTTCTCCCTGGTGCGGCTCCTATCTCCAAGGCTCCGTACCGGATGGCTCCAGCTGAGCTCCAAGAGTTGAAGAAGCAGTTGCAGGAGCTGGTGGATAAGAAATTTATCAGACCGAGCTGTTCACCGTGGGGAGCTCCGATTTTATTTGTAAAGAAGAAGGATGGGTCAATGCGGATGTGTATTGACTATAGGGAGCTGAACAGAGTAACGGTGAAGAACAAGTATCCCCTGCCGAGAATCGACGACCTCTTTGATCAGTTGAGAGGCGCAGTAGTTTTCTCCAAGATAGATTTGAGATCTGGCTATTATCAAGTCAGAGTAGCAGAGAGAGATGTCCCCAAGACAGCATTCAGGACTCGTTATGGGCAGTACGAGTTTGTGGTCATGCCATTTGGGTTGACCAATGCCCCAGCCATCTTTATGGATTTGATGAACTGGGTCTTTCTTGATTGCCTTGACCGGTTCGTGGTGGTATTCATAGATGACATTCTGGTTTATTCCAGAAGTGTAGCAGAGCACGAGGAGCATTTGAGATTCGTGCTTCAGAGACTGAGAGATCAGCATTTGTTCGCCAAGTTCTCCAAGTGTGAGTTCTGGCTCGACAGAGTGGCATTCTTAGGCCACGTGGTGTCAGCAGAGGGAATTTCAGTGGACCCCAGCAAGGTGGAAGCGATTCTAAGTTGGTCAAGGCCGAAGTCAGTGAAAGAAATTAGAAGCTTCCTTGGGTTAGCAGGCTATTACAGGAGATTCATAGAGGAATTCTCCAGCCTAGTAAGGCCTCTTACTGCCTTGACTAGGAAAGAGTCTCCATTTGTGTGGTCAGAGGAGTGCGAAGAGCGATTTCAGGAGCTCAAGCAGAGGTTGACCAGCGCTCCAGTTTTGGCGCTACCCCAGGAGGGGGTAGAGTTCGATATCTATACAGATGCATCCCATCAGGGGATCGGGGCAGTTTTGATGCAGAATGGTAGGGTCATTGCCTACGCCTCTAGGCAATTGAGAGATCACGAGTTGAGATACCCTACCCACGACCTAGAGTTAGCAGCGGTCGTTTTCGCCCTGAAGATTTGGAGGCATTATCTGTATGGTGTCAGATGCAGTATATATTCAGACCACAAAAGTCTGAAATATTTCTTCACCCAGAAAGAGCTCAACATGAGACAGAGGAGATGGTTGGAGCTGGTGAAGGATTATGATTGTGATATCAGATACCACCCAGGGAAAGCCAATGTGGTGGCTGACGCCTTGAGTAGGCGAGTAGCTCTTTCCAGCTTATCAGTTCAGCGAGAGCTGCAGTCCGAGATTGTCAGAGAGCAGATAGAGATAGTGACAGCAGGATTCTCGAGGCTTCAGATCAGATCCTCTTTGTATGATGAGATCAGAGAGGGGCAGATATCAGATGAGTGGACTCAGAGTATGCTTCAGAAAATGTCAGAGAGAGTCGTGCCAGACTTTGAGTTCAGTGATGGGATCTTGAGGTTC
>JAJEJH010000296.1:0-284519 GCA_026122585.1 Anacardium occidentale
TTCCATGTCTCTCAACTGAGAAAATATGTGAGTGATCCATCTCACGTGTTAGAAGTTCAAGGACTAGAGTTATCAGATGACTTGAGCTACCAAGAAGTCCCAGTTCAGATTTTGGACTACAGAGTAAAGAAGCTGAGAAACAGAGAGATTCTCCTAGTTAAAGTTCTGTGGAGAAGTCAGAGAATTGAGGAAGCTACATGGGAAGTTGAAGCTGAGATGAGAGAAAGATTCCCTGAATTGTTTAGGTAATTCCGGGGACGGAATTTTTATTAGAGGGGGAGAATTGTAATGACCCAAGGGGTGTATTTGTCATTTTAGAGAGTTTAGAGGGGTAGAAGAGTCATTTTAGAAGTCCTTTGGGGCTTAGTTAGAGTTTCTGCGCTTGTGGGGGTGGAAATGGCTATTTTCCACTACACACGACCGTGTGCCCAGGACACACGACCGTGTGCCCAGGACACACGACCGTGTGTCCTGCCCAGCCAGCTTTATTAGTTATTTTCTTCTAGTGCGCGCAGATTTTCAATTTTCCCAGCTCCCAGCTTATTTTCTCTTCTTCTTCCTCAGCTCCAGTGAACCCTAGAGTTCCAGAGAGAGATCCCCCAGCAGCTCAGCTTCAGATTAGAGATCCAAAGTCTTCCAGGGAGAGAGATAGAGCTTCCATGGCGCGAGGTAAGTGTTTTCCTTACCTCCTTCGCTGAGTTCAGAGCCTGTTTGGTTATTCCCAGCTTATGTGAACTTGATGTGTGCTTGATTGAGTTATTTCCAGCATGATTGAGCTGTGAGATGATGCATGATTGATGATTGAGTGGCTTTCCATGCTTATTTGTGTATATGCTTATATACATGAGATTTATGCTTGATGTATGTTATTTGGCGTGTTGAGATGATGATATGATGTTTATGGGCATGTTAGTAGCAGTAAAGTTTGTGTATGTTTGTTGTTTTGGAGGGTGGAAGTGCTGGTGTGGGAATTTCTGGATTTCCAGACGCCATCTGCAGTTTCTGGGTCGAGCACACGACCGTGTGTCCCGGAGGCACGCCCGTGCGTCCTCTTTTCTGCATGGGACACGGTCGTGCATGCTGCCCGTGTGCGTCTGAAAACCCAGACACACGCCCGTGTGCCCGAGTGACACACGCCCGTGTGCTTTCTCCCCAATTCCACACGCCCGTGTTGCTGAACACGGGAAGAAGAAGAGGAAGGCAGACACACGCCCGTGTGCCTGAGTACACACGCCCGTGTGCCTTGCCCAGTTTGCATGAAAATATTCCAGAACCGCACACGCCCAGCAGCACGAGGGGCACACGGTCCCGTGTGCCTTGACACACGCCCGTGCGTCCCAGATCACACGCCCGTGCACTTCAGAAATCAACAGTAATTAATTTTAAAAGAGAATTAAGCCACTCTAAGCTAGTTTTAAGCACACAGAACTCAGAATTAATATCAGAAAATCAGCATTTCATGCATGATTATCAGCATTAGCACGGCATGCCATATCAGATATTTTCAGACTGGATTCAAGGATCCAGAAACATGATTTTCAGATATACATATATGATTTTTCATATATCAGATAGGGGTGGATACGAGGGGGCACCTGTGAGTTCGCACACCCGCTAGAGAGGGAAACCAGCGTCCACCAGAGGACATGGTCACTGACCAAGCTCAATAGAGAGTGCTGGTTGTGCATCAGTAGATTCATTAGGACTTTGAACTCACACGGCCAGGGTGCCGAATCCCTGTGTTCATCAGTCTGGCCAACACAGCAGATATTTTCAGATATTTCAGAGATTTTCAGTACTTTGGATACAGATTTCAGATATACTATACGTATATATTCAGGATCTTTGGATCACAGTTTTATTATCAGAAAGAGTTTTCAAAAAAGACAGTTTTTCAGAAAAACAAGCCTAAGGGCAAGTTTTTACAGTTTTCAGCATACATGACATCAGCATATACATTTCATTGTCATGTACAGCATCTCATGAGGAACAGATGAGAAACAGAACAGTAACAGAACAGAAAAATAACAGAAATCAGAATAAGAAAACTGTCTAGCAGAATCTTCTACGTGACGAGTCACGTAGTCAGTGAATTGTTTGACCTGCGAGTGTTGAGTTTGGAAACGCTTGCTGAGTGACTTTGTCACTCACTCCTTTCCCTGTTTCCTTTTGCAGGTCAGTAGTTCGAGGCTGAGCTGGAGCGAGACCGCTGCGAGATTTTGGGGATGTGGCTTGGCAGCAGCAGATAGCATGTTGGCTCGCATGCTTTAGTTTTCTCATGTATATATGTGTGTATTATACCCTAATACACTGTATGATCAGTTATTTTTTTTACATGAGCAGCCTGGGATTTTCACGCTTATATTTAATTTACTTTCACAGTAAATTATATTATTAGTTTCTTTATTAAGAAAATTTTTTATCCAGCAGCAGTTTTTCTGTAGAGATTCCCGTCTCAGGTATATTTTATTAGTATATGAACAGTTTTTCCGCAGCGCACAGTAACCTGGGGCGGGGGTCGCTACAGTAAACAAGCTCAAGCTTCTTCCTACCATTAAATAGCCCTTCATATTGTTCTTTTGAATTTCAAATAGTAGTTAAAATCCCTAGTTTTTTATCATTTAATAAATCACTATCGTTCCATTCATCTAAAAAATTTTATATATAATCCTTTTTTCAAACCAAACATGAATTTTTCAATTCAGATTGAAACATTCAAGTCGTTCAATGACTCTATCTTGCATTGAAAGATATTCATCTTTATTGACAACACAAAAACATTGATCACTTGCATATGCAACCATGAACCAAACTAAATTGAAACATGTAATCATCGACAAACACATTGCAGATGCAACCATGAATCAAATCGAATCTAAATATTTAGCTATTTACAAATACTAAAATGTCGATCACGAACAAAAGATGGTCAAGCCTCACAACTAAAGATGCAAACGAGCTTAGACAAATCAAATAGTGCTTAATTCAAACTCCACTTGATTACATATATATAGAGCTCAAAGTCGTCGAACTAGGAAGATCTTGGCTCAACTTCAAGCTTAAGACATAAATGACTAACTCAAGCTCGACATAAATTGTAATCAAACTTCTAATCGGTTTTTAAAATTTTAAAAGCTTAATTCACCCCTTTCCCCCCTCGTAGGCCATTCAATCAATTGGGTGATGTATAAAAAAAAGAAAGAGAGTAGAAAGATGGTGAGAAAAATGAGGGAGACGAGTTTTGGTGGTTTAATGTGTTAAAAGTTGGGTGGAGGATGAATATTTAAGTTAAAGTTTTATTATTATTTCTATTATTATTATATAATAGAGTTTGGTTTTGAGTGAAAAATTGTTTTTATGCATAACTTAAAGTTGATAAGATGTAATTGGCTACGTAAGTAAAAATGTTCGACCATGAAAATGGTGGCAGTTGGTCTTGAAATTTGCGGGATGGTGACCAATGAATGGGACTGTCGCTATTCAAATTAAATTGCAATGCAATCCAATCTGTCACTGAGTAATGGGCTCTTATATCACAAGTCAGTTTCTGATTCCTACCTGTATTTTTATATTAAATCAAGGCTAAATTACTATTTTCCACCCATAGTTTGAGGCGAAGACAAGTCCCACCCTCCAAGTTTCAAAAACCCAGTCTCTCACCCTGAAAACAATTTAATATTAAATAAAATAAAAAACAATAACATTCCAGGGGTAATTTTATCATTTTATGATTAAAATTTTATAAACTAATAAAATAAATTTTATATAAATTTAAAAAAATTTAAAAAAAATAAATTGGTCATAATCGTCGATGCTGGCAGTGGTGGCCGTTGATAACCGCACTAGATGGCCGTCTTCGACCACCTGGTTCCAGGGGAGGCCAGATCTGGCCTCCCCACTCTGTGGAGGTGACCAGATCGGTCACCTCCTATTTTGGAGGAGACAGCCAAATCTGACCACCTCCGTCAGATCTGGCCATCGGAAACGGTCGAAGAGGACTGGTATTGGTCCAAGTGGTCGTTTCAGACCACGTTTGTCGGGGGAGGAGGCCAGATCTAGCCTCCTCCTCCAAAAATGTCGCCTCCACCCAATAGGGAGGCCCTATCTGGCCTTCCCTGGAACCAAGTAGCTGGAGACGGCCACCTAGTGCGGTTATCAACGGCCACCGCCATCGGTTTCGGCGGCTGTGTTCAGTTTATTTTTTAAAAATTTTAATATATTTTTAATTTTTTTATATTTAAAAATTATTTTATAATTTTATTATAAATTTTTATTTATTAAAGGATATTTTAGTTATTTCATTTGAAAAATTATAAAATATGTTTAAATTTTGGTCCAATGGTGGAAGACTGGACTTTTGAAACTTGAAGGGTGGGACTTTATCCCCGTCTCAAACTATGCGTAGGACATAGTCCTTTGGCCTTAATTCAATTCCCACTTACCTCTGCCTCCCTCCTTCCACACCATCTTCTCTTTGGCGCCATTTCTTATGATTTGTTACCTCAAATTAACAATGAATTAATTATTTAACCTAATAATTTAGATCAAATAAGTTATACTAAACCAACACTTAATTTTATGACTTAATGAATCACTTTTTAAATAAGAATATTATTAGCTAAATTTTAAACTTATTCATTAGTGATGTAAAATGAGACACTTGATTCTCTCAAAAGTTATGATATTAAATTTATTTCTTTGATTTTGTTATATATAAATAGTTGAGTGTATACACCGAGCCAAGAGTAAAAATATAGAGTGGTCAATGTTAAAATCATAATAAAACATAGGCGGATTAAAATAAAATAACCGTAAAATCTAAGAGGGTTAAAATATAGAGTGGTCAATGTTGCATATACTTCATTCATTCACAAATTCACAATATAAATTACAAGTATAAATAAATTTTACTAATTTGTTCATATAATCTGACGTTAAAATATATGATTCAATAAATTTCGAAATGAAAGAAAAAATAAATAATTACATTACCTAATAATAAACTCTCACATTAGTTTATATATAATTTAATAAAATTTGTTTATCCATATAGTTTTATTACATAGAAGACATTTTTAATCCTAAATATCCCTTAATAAAAGCCACGTATCTTCCAATTGTAAAAATAACTCAAAAAATTTTACCTTAGGTCCTCTTTAGAGGGTCCAAAATTATAATGACTGAAAATTGGATAACTTTGAATATATTATTACAAAAAATTAATTAAAATAATTTATTTTGAATATGTTTATACAAATATCAACCTTCTACGATAAATATTGACTAAATGTACACCATTTATTATGGATTTTGAAATCACTGTTTATCACCTTAAGTCATTGTTTATTACAGATTTTAAAATTAAATATTTGTGACAAAACGTGTATTTTTTTATTATATCCATATAATTTATATAATATAAACTAATATCATTTTGTCTCGGTAAAATTATTATGTTCTTTTTAAGTACTGAATCTTATGTTGCGTTGGCTTCTGAAATTATAACATCAGCAGAACCAATGGAGGTCTGCTGTGATAAAATTTGATCAATCTAAGTAAAATTTAGACGTGAAGTATCAATTTTTAACACCCTTAGACCTAAATTTAAAGGCTTTCAAGTAAGTTGAGAGTTGAAATCTGCCATGACGATGTCAAAACATAGAAACTCTTCACGGGCCTGAGAGGCCTCATAGATTCAATAACTAAAACTGATCCCAAAGAGGTCCATATTCAGATGTTTCTTAAAAACCAAGTACCATTTCAAAAGTTCATTTCATTCAAAAACTTTTATGTCAAATGGGTATAAAATAAGATAATGAATATAACATAAAGTTTAGTTGGGGAAACAATGTTGAAACAGTTGGTAATCATGATTGGAGTAGCAAGGCTCGTGGTTTTCCTCCTGGTTAAGCCAACAAGGAATTGGATTAGACGCAACTTTTTCCAAATGTTGATCTAAACAACAAAATATGTGCTGGAGCCCCCAATGTCTCAATCTTTGTTGCTTAAAAGCCTTGCCGGGTCCTCATCCTCATAACCACTCCTTTCTACTTATTATCTGTTTTCAAGCTTGATTGTTGTATAGTATTGGTTTTTGAATCATTCAAAATTTTCGATACTACTTTGGTACATCTACCATGTATCAAGAGTTTTGGATTCAGATGATTTAAAGATAAGCAGCTTAAGGGCATGCTTTTGGAGAGACAAGAAAAAAAGAAATGGGGTTGGATGTCCTCAATACGAGAGGATAGGTTGGTTTTAATTTGACTTGTCAATGGAGGCCATAAGCTTCACTTAAACCTAAAAGTTGTAGATGATTTTGGGTCACACTTACATCTGAAATCATACTAAGCCAATGAAAAGATTTTCCAAATCAAATAGTTTCAATCCATTGCCCAAAAAAACTTAAAAGACCACTAGTGTTTAAGGGTTGGGACCCTCTCTTAATTTAAAGTACTTTAAACTCTTTTTCATTGTCTCATCTTTATCAAACAATACCATACATTCTAATGTTAGCATGAGAAAAATATAAGAAATAAAGCATATGCTATTCCTGTTCCCACATCCCATTGTCCTTCGTTTTATTTTCTCTATTTTTTCACTTCTTGTTACATTAGTTTTGTTTAGGTTTTAACAAACTTCTTTTATCAAATATTTTTTTCCTGGTTTAGGCATTCTAAGATTTATCTCGAAGAGATATCCCAAAAACCTAAAAACTTCTGATAGTATCTTGTTAATCTTATAATATTATCATATTATATTGAATATCGCCATAATGGGAGTTCTGACCTTCTTGCTTACTAGTACATTATAATTGTGATTCTCTGTAGTTGCAGAATCTTGTAATAATCAGATTGAATTTACTTGGACAGCGATGTTGCCTTGGATCGAAACTCTTGCGCTCATTTTATATTTTCTGCAATCTTTAAATACAAACGTCTCCCGAGAGTCAGATTTAATGGTTGCTTCTAAGTCAAACTAACATTAAATTCAATCACTAATTACTGCTTACACCTCCACGTTCAACATTTTGTCTCAAGCCAATTTCCCATTTTCATATTATAAGATGTTTATATAATTTCATAGTATAAAAAGGCTAAATTACTATTTCTAATGTAAGTTTAAAAAAAAAAGGCTTTTTTTCATATATTAAATTTATCTAAAAATTTTATTAATTTTTTTATAAAATTTCTAGGAAGATAAACATATTCTCAAATTAAATAACAATTTATTCTTTCAATTATATTAAATTTTTTATTTTAATTTTATATTGATTTTAATTAAAAATTTTATTTGCACAAATGAAAAGAAATATTTAAGATGTATAATTGTATGTTTAGATTTTTTAAAAATTTTAGAAATATTAATGAAAACTTTAAGTGTTTTTTTAATTAAAAAAATTGAGGGTATTTTCAAAAATTTTTAAATTCCAATATGTTGTTCAATAGCTTTAAAAATGATAACTATATCCTTAAAAAATATATCATATTACAAACTATTGAAATTGTAATTATTTTTAAAATATATGAGATAAATATGATAATTTTTAATTAAGATGGAACAAATATGCATTTAGTCTTGCTAAGTTTTTAAACAAAGATATTTACATCTTAAATATATTTTTATTATAATATTTTATTTAAATAATTATTAATTATTAATTTTGATAAATAAATAAAAATTTATCTTTTTTTAATTTAATAAAGAGGGATTTATCATTTTGTCAAAGTAAAAAATAGTCATTTGGTCAAAAAAAAAAAAAAAACAAACTCTATCTTTTATTAGGCGCAAACAACTATAATTATAAACTTTAATTCTTCCAAATTTAAGATCCCCGCCTACATAATAGAATAAAATTTACATAGAAAAAGATTGTGTTAAGTTTTCTTTTAATAAGAATAAATCACTTCATTGCGTTAATTCTGTGATAGGGTGTATGATATTTTCAAAAGGGTTTTTGATGAACACATAAACTGTTTTAAATACTTAACTCCCAATACAAAATTATTAAAAAAGAAGCCGTAAAAGATATTGAATACTCTCTAAACAAAACAAATGAGTTTAGTGCTTAACAATCTCATAGGAACCATAAAATAAACTCAAACTTTTCCATACAAAATTATAAAAATGCCTTGATAAGGATATTAAATATTTTCTAAACAAGATTGATGAGATTAGTACTCAATGATCTTAATATGAAGTAAACCCTCTCTCCATTTTTTTCTTGTTTTGATTTAATGCAAGAACCAAACTAATGTATTTTTCATCATTCACTAAAGCCAAGCCTAAATATAATGGATACAAAGAGTGAGCCATAGAAGTCAAAGTCCATATGTGAAGTGGCAGCTTTGAATGAATATAATAACGAATGATGTCAGAAGAGACGGCGTTGGAAAATGCAAAATCAGTGTAAATGATTATATTTCAGCGTCTCTTCAACTCTTGCTCACTCACTGCCATCCAAAGTGATCCCTGAGGTAGCTGTTCAATTACATTTTTATTATGTTTACGGGACAAAGGTTGGTTCATTCATAAACACCGTTTAAGGTGTAAAAAGGGAAGATTTAAGTGAAAAAAAGAAGACACCCCTCTGGTCCCAGTCCAACTCATTTTAATACAAATCCCAATGCCTCTCTTTTCCCACCAGCAGCTTCAAACAATTCTCAAGAATTTGCCTCCTGGCAACAACTATTTCTTCACCAACCCACCAAAACAATATCCATAAAAATTTAATGCATAAAATAGAGAAAATTATAAACAACTGATAATTCTATGAGTTTTCCATTACATTTCCATCAAGAACTTTTTACAAAACCTGAAATCATGAAGAGGCCCCCACATTGGAGGCTCAAGGTTTTATTGGTCAGAAATGAAGACACGTGCACACCCCTAAAACTCACGGGACTTGCATCCAAACCGCAGCTTCGACGAACCACTGTTGTTAGTAATACTGCCACTCTTGGCAGAAAAAACTGCATTCCAGATCTCAGTAAACACTCTAACGATAATCTCATGATGATATGGAGAATTCAGCTGCAAAAAACAGTTCAGTAGCTCTTTAAGATCGTCCTTTGAATATATCTCCTTCTCCAGAATCATCTGCAACATCGAATGCCGAAAATCCAAATACGGGTCATCGGATTCTTTCTCTACAGCCAGGCTTTGACCTCCCACACGACCGAATCCTCGTACGGTTCTCGAACCGGCCTGGTTCTTCTTGCATGTGGGGGTTTCTTCGGTGTCCGGCGTGTTGGGGGAGAATGTGGTAGCGATGGGGGAATCACATTCGTTTGAAGAGGAGAAGTAGAGGGAGGGGTTTGAGTAAGAGGAACGGTGTTTGGGTTTGGGTTTTGGGTGGAAAAGGAAGGAGAGTTTTGGCTTTTTGCAGCTGCTACAGCCGAGGCTGACGGAGACTGTGTTGAGGAGAAGTTTTCTTCTTGAACTGGCCATTGCAGAAGAGAAGTCAAAGGGAGAGATGGGACGAGGGGGGGGGGGGGCCAAAAGGAAATAGGAACTTGGCTGAGGTAGAGAGAACTGAGAAGGAGTGCATCTTCTTAAATCCTGACAGTGAGTTAAGAGGTTCCTTGAACGGGATAAGTTTACATGTCTGTAAGAATTGACTGTCACGACTTCATCTCGACCGTTCATCTTGTGAACAAATAAACGCATGAGAAAATCCCCGAAGCAAGTAAAATCAAGTTGTAATTGTTTATCAATTAATTAAGATGCTTAAAAAAATAAAAAATAAAAGCAATTGACACGACAGAGGGCTTCTTTATATTTATTTTAACGGCCAAGATCTTGTAAAACGATCGTGTGTTAATATTATCCGTACGTGATTATTTACCTTACCAGTCAACTTGCATTACCCATCACCCCGTTAACCCCTTATCTTTTACTTAACATATTTTGCTTGTCCATTTACCATAAGCGTTGACTCATTTATCTTTATTTAGAAAAACGTAAAAGATATAATTCATACAATTCTATTGAATATGAACAAGAAAAACATAAATCAGAAATAAAGTAAGTTTTTTTAATTAAGGTAAAACTATAACTAAATAATGTAATTTAAAATATACAAAAATGAATATTCTTTCATTTTCAATTATTATTTTTTTCAAAAATTTTCTATTTTTTTCAAAAATTTTCCATTTTTCTTATATATGTTGCACTAATTTTCTTCGTCTCTTCATGTCTCAATTCTCTCAAACTTTAAAGCTCACATATTCTTTTTCAGTTTTTTAATTATTTATTTATTTATTTATTTTAATATTATTCATTTTGTTTCATTAGATTTTTTAATCAAATTTATTTCAAAATAGATGCAAATTAAAATGAATTTAATCATTTGATAATTAAAAAAAGCTATACATTGAAAAACCCCCCAAGTAAAAGAAGTCTAACCTCACGTATTATTAATAAAACATTAAAGACTAAATAAAAAGATATGTCGTTGCAACTGATCAACCTTTTTCATTTGATAATAATAATATTTTTAGAAAGATTTACGTATACTACTTAAAAGAGTTTTTAAAAGCATTTTAAAATATGATGTTATTAAAAAATTATGAATAAATAAAATTAAACATTAAAAAAATAAAAACTAATGTTAAAATTTGTTAAAATTCCACGTATTTAATGTTAAAATCGTGCTAATATATCTAATTTCTACTATAGCATCCAAATTAGCTCTTTATGCAAGTAAATGTGTACTGGATGATGGAAGATCAAATTTTCATACAAATGTTATTAAAAGTGTTACTAATAATATCTTAGAAAATTACAAGAATTTAAATATAGATGAAAGTAAAATATATAATAATCATTGATATCAGTTTAATTTTCCTTGTAAACCATATATGTTTTTTATTTTTATTTTATTGACTTACTTTTCATTAGCATGTAATCTTGATTTTTCTTTACCATAAATGAATGGCTTTTTAAAATTTGAAAGAGGAAAATATTTACAAAAATTAATAAAATTTAAAAAAGAAAACTTTAATTTTTGATAGGCTGATTCGCAAAGCATACGGACCGGTTTACAAAGCACACTGACCAACCTGAAAAAGGCTCAGAGAGATATAACCCATCATGTTTTGGATCATGCCGCAGGCGAACTAAATTCGTGGGGCAGTACAGCCCGCCAGGGCCCATTTTCAAGTAATTTTTACTAAGCAGTAGCTATTTGGGCCACAAAATAAGGACTCATGGAAAGCTAATAACATAACACAACCTTGGTTTGAACTCCGGTCACCTGGGATCGCCAGTTTTGGATGTTTCTGCTTCAGTATTCAAACTAACCACTCAAAAATTATCTTTCTCACACATAATCCCTGTTTAATATGATAGTTGAGTTTATTTAAATGATATGTACCATATTTCCACCAGAAAAAACAAAGATGAATTAACTATTAACATGAGCAAAAAGCTTAAGTTGAATTTACCAATCTACTTCTCCATTTGTCATCAATCTCAAAATCTCAATATGCTACTACCCTAATGTTCAATATTATGTGATATTTTATTGATTAAACTTTAATTCAGATGACAAATAAATAATCTGAGCATTGCAATCAGTAATCTGTAGCTCAGAGCTCGGTTTTCTCCCTTTATTATAAGAGAAACTTGATCACTTGATCAACAAATGTAGGATGAGTAGATCTGACCTTAACTTGAAACTTTTTTCCTTATCAGATTAGCTACATGACCAGCAGCCCATAATGAACCAGCCTGGGTGCAACAGAAAGCATGAGTGTGGCCCTCCCTTTCAATTGACAGACTAATATCTGGGGCCTGCTTTGAAATCTGTCAGCATAAGATGTAGATTAAAGATGAGCCAAATTAGTTGAGCAAAAGGATACCATAGGGACGACCAAAAACTTGTTTATCAATGTAACATCATGAGCTGGTACAAAGAATTATACAATTAATCTCTAACACCATACTTATAGTAGTATTCCCCATGCATCTACAATCAGCCCCATAAAACATAAAATGGCTGCACATGTTCAGTCAGGATTCTCAGTACAGTTGCAGGTAACTACTGATAGAAACCGATCAGCAATAACTCATCAACATCCATTGTTATGGCAATCTGCGTCAATATCATTATCATGAAGGCCAAACGAACCCAGTTTTGCACAATAGTATAAGCAAGCAATCTTTCAAACATAACATAAATATTGTCCAGGCAGGTGCTGAAGATTTATATATTTATGCAAAACAGAAGGCTGTTTAGGTTAATCAAAGTTGAGAAGTCTTGAGTATGGACAAAGAGCCAAGGTGGTAGCATGTGAAGGGCCACAGACAAAATCATACTCTACTCTATCTGAAGCAGATGCACAATGGCGTCTCACACATGAATACTCATAAACCAGGTGCTGTATTGCATACATGCACAACATATTATTTAAGCTTTTCCATGAAAAGATGATGCTACACATCCTCACCTCCTCAAACATTTGCAGTGGACCCCAGTGATCATCAATGCCAAACAAAAATGCAATTTTATCCTGATTCGCTCTCAAAAAGGTCCAATCTGGTGTTTCTGAGAGCTACAAGAAATATCTGAAAGTCAGTGCAAGGTTCGCATCATAGAAATCATATACAACCAAAACAGTCTGCTTGTTTCAGCAAAAATATAAAAATGTAAAGCATGCAACCGATTCTCAGAAATTGAAAAACTACCATGATTTATATAGTTATCACTTGCTGAGAGAAATAAGCATCAGTTTAAATGACTAGTTTTGATCATTATGGATCACCGATACTGGAATTTTAAAAAAACAGTATTACAAGTATGAGTTGAAAATTTTTCGGCGTATTAAATGGTTATTGTCAATCATTTGATTCACCTATTTCATCAAGGTAAACGGTCTCTAGTTATAGTTTGATTAAGGAGTACATCAGAAATGAAGTTAGATATATGATGGCCATCTGAGACGAGAAAATTGACAACCATAACTGGAACATGGTACATGCATCAACACAATGTAACAAAGTTATATATAATGATTTTGCTAGTAGTAACAATATTTACAGATTGTTGAAGAAAAATTTAGGAGAGTTAAAAAACAAGTTTTACCATATTGTTAGAAAATAAAAAGCAGAAAAAAATGGACTTCATAAGACTTTTGGATTCAAATGAAAAATTAGTAAAACAACCTCAGTAGGAGCAATATGGCATGGTTTATACTGGAATATAAGTAGATGAACAAGCCGTTAAATGAAGATAATATGTGATGTTTCTATATACAGTTGAGAAGCTATTGTAATATGCTCTACAAGGAAATATAGTGCTGCTACATCCTACATTTTAATATACTTAACTAAATCCATATTTTACCTTTTTAAACTCTGTCATTGCCATAAAAAGCGCATTCCGCATAACATGATACTGAAATAAACGAAGAAATAAAAATTAATTTGAGTCAAAAGTATAAAAAACGTTTAGACAAACCTATTTTTGTATCTTCGGCATAAATACCTAAAATCTTAGTACAATTATGCAGAAAACTAATACATGCTTTTAAACTTTTTTAAAAACAATACTTGCAACCCAAGAGCTAAGTCTTATATTTTATACACTACATAAGACTTCACCTGTGACAAGTGAGTGCAAGCAGCCTTAACTGCAATACCAGACCATGAACTCCCAAGAGAATTAGATATAATAACCCTTAAAGCCCTCTCAGGTAATAACCCCAAGGATGCTATGGTGAAACTAACTGCTGCTGATATGAACGAAGACCTGAAACTCATAAGAATATCCCATCAGGTCCCACTCAATAGTACAAAGGAGTACTACGTCTAATAATAGGATCAAAACAAAACGTCAAATATTAAAACTCATTCATAAAGCTAGCAGATCAACTACGTAAGCCACTTCATAACCTATCATTGTACAAGCCAAAGATACACTGAGTAATCCCTATGTAATCAACCTTGAAGAGAAAATAATTCACAAATGACTTTAGACAAGGGTGGGAACTAGTGTTATCACAATAGAAAAGAATTTTACGCTGCAATTTTCCCAATAATGGACTGCTTTATTGATTGTCGGTTCAACACCAAAAATGGATATAATCCAATGCAATACATCACCTATAACCACAGAATCTCATTAGCACAATTTCCAAGCTTAAAACACGTCAACAGAGAATGATGAATACTTAAGCATCAAAATTTGTGGCAGTTATCACCTTGCCCGAAGACCTCTTTAGCACTTCAACAGCTATATATGAACCGATAGAATGTCCAACCTTCATAGATAAACCATAAGTCAGCTATCAACAGTTAAGAGCAAAAAACTTCTTTATTGATATATGAGTACTGTGAAACCATCCAGATACCCAAGTATCATTTCCAACAAAATTTCTGTTCAGAACATTTTATGTGCGCATGTGTACAAGAGATAAATGTGCCAAAGAAGCGGAAAGGCTATTATGTTACCACAAGCAAACATTGAACTGTAGCATTACTTTATAGATGAAAAGTAACTTTTCAAAAGATCAGTATCCATTAGGATATAAAATGTATTACACACCAGAATAATAGGAACTTCAGTATTTTGTAGTTCCTGTCCAATGAAGTCCATCTGCAAAATTTATGAGATACCATGAACATCACAATATAATACAATAATAATGGTAAAATGAATCCACTAAGTTGATTTTAAGCATGCATGTGTATTAAGAATACAAGAATCATCGACAAATGCATATGAGATGAGGAAACAGTAATGAAATTGACCGAAGGGATTCTTTAGAAGGATATATAAAGGTTTTATAGTGGACAAGATTCATTTGTCAAAATTCCAGGAAAGATATAGAATGTCGCATGGACTTAAATCAAAAAATAGCCCATGGAGCTCAATAAAGGAAACAACTCAAACTTATGCAGACTATTTATCTTTGCAGGTCATAAATTTTATCGTCCACTGCATATATTTGCAATTTTATGGACTGTCTCAGGCTGATAAAGCATATAGAACATTACCTTATGATCAGTTTGTTCTTGTAATGAGTATAGCCTTCCATCCTCCCAGTCCTATCAAGAAGAGAGAAGAAGATATATGTATATATATATAAAACAGAGATTTATAGAATAGCTGTACGACTGGTTAATAAAACAAAACATAAAAGCAAGTTGAATATAGAAAGCCTCTTGCAGAGCAAAAAAAAATGAAGTACAAACAGCCACTTCTAAAGACTGCATATCAGGAAACTGCTATTGTATTTGGGGATGAAATAAGTATAAATGTGATGATAATATATCCTAAACTGAATGGCTAAATCAAAATACTGTCATCGAGAAAAAAAGACAGCAATAAGGTTTTTATCATGGTTACTTGCCTGCTTAATTGGTTCCTCTATGAACTTATTAATCTTCATTTTACTATAAAACTGCAGGATTTAAATTAATATTTAATGAATTTTAGGGTCTAGAGCTCAGTAGCATCTTTAGGAGGTATCCACTTACTCAATTATGATCTCTAAGAAAGCATAAACTTGATGTTTGGTATTTCTCATCAACAGTTTCCCAGTTGATTTGTGACACCAACTCATATGCTATCGCTAATATCCATTGATTGCCAAGAAACACACAATGCATGACAGACAGATCACTAAATTACCAAGAAAGAGAAAGTTCAAAGTTAAAATGTTTAAGTTAATTTGCCTTCATAATATAGCTTCCAAAGCATATCAAGGGCGAATTGGGTTTAATTATATAGACAAATAACAGATTATACTCCTCGCTTTACAAGACTAATAAAACAAAATTGTGATCTAGGAGCCATACATCTATCAAATTCATTCTTTAAAAGTACAGACTCCTTGCAGTGTATCTGGTAGCAACCTAAACACTTAATGGGTATAACTAAGCTGTGCATAATAAGAGAGAATGAACCGATAAACTTTTAATTTATATACCTTTGCAGTGTGGGATATGTGCCCTATAGCTGTCAATAAAGTCAAAGATGCAACCAATTAGCTTAGAAATCACATCTCAAAGCTTGAATAACCCATAAATAACTACACCAAAATAACACAGCAAAATATAGATATATCTAATGTCTTGCCTGTTATTGATGCCCTTCCTCCAAGAAGCTCGTATAGTGATTCCAAAAAGTCCTTATAAAATGAAATAACTCCTGTTATTCATACATAAACCGAAAATTTTCTGAAACTCGCTTGGCTAACTTGAATCCTCTGAAGTACAATAACTTAATCAAACAACGTAACAATAAGAGAAACCTGGATTTCCAGGGATGAATAAAACGCGCAATGTAGGATCTTCGGCTTGAATCTCCAGCACTTCACTTGTGCGACTGACCATTAATCAAATACAAATTTAAAGTTTTAAAGAAAGTAAAAAAAAAAAAATACAGCAGACAAGTAAATAATGAAAATGGGTATTGATAAACCTACCCAGAAACCTTGCACAGCCTAAAATTCAAAGGCTTTTTCACTTGCGAAAGTAAACTTTGACTACCCATTTGCGTATTCGCACAATTTGTTCTACACCTTACTCTGAAACATTTACATAAGCTTAAAGAAAGAAATAAAACACTACACTTGTAAAACAAAGAGAAAAACATACAACTTAAAGGAGAGTGAGGGCGTGCAGAACAGAAGGCGAAGAAGCATTGAAAAGCACGCGTAAATCACGTCTTTGGCATACTTTACATCTTCGAAAAAGAATCCAAAGAATGCATAAATCAATACTCCTTGTCTTTTGCAGTTCAAGAAAATTACTAGTGTCAGTAGTAAATATGCAAACCACAGAGATACCTTGTGGGAGAGGGCCGAGGTGTCTTGTTTATATCTTCACTCAAACAATAACATTATTTGTTAGCTTTGGGAATTATTTCAGGCACCTTGAATTAGGAATTATGCCAGAATAGGCAATCCCTTGCGGAAGGGCGCTCAGCACAGATGGTCCTCACCAATGAATGCCATAAGAAGGACCATAAGAAGGTTTGCTATGAATGCCCATAAATTATCGGGCCCATTGGAAAGGCCTGCTGTGAGTCAACTCGATATAATTTTTTTTATTAAATTAAAATAAAAAACAAAAAATAAAAACAAACCACTGGAGAGGAAATACAACACTAATTTATTCAATTTTTTACCAATCTACTCAACTATCAAGCTCACGTGATCTCTCATTTTCTTTATTATTTTCGTTTTCATTTTATTTTAATATTTATTTAATTGAGTTAATTTTACTCTTTATTCAAATTTATTTCAAAATAGATTCAAATTCAAATAAATTTAATTTTTTTTATTATTTTAATAACGAGAAAAATTCATACACTAATGAAAACCTATAATCACAACTGCTACCACAAAAAAAAAATATATATTAATAACAATATAGTTTTGATATACATTATGCACACGTCACGACTTCAGTTTAACATATGTAAATTAAGTGGTACCAAAAAATTTATGTAAACATATCAATGAATATTGTAAAAAAAATAATAAAATTACAACACTTAAAAATAGAATTATAAATTTTGTTCACAAGATCAAGATCAATATATGTAAATCATTTTTAAATAAGGTTGGATTCGAACTGAACTGAACGTAAACAGTAACATATTCGTATTCGAGCTCGTTTCATATTGTTCAGATTCGTATTCGTATTTGTCAAATATTTTTATAGTAAAGTTCGTATTCGTATTCGGCTCATATTCGTATTCATATTTGGTTCATATAATTCGTTTTTATATTTATTAAAAATTATAATTAATAAAATTTAATTAAAAAATTATTATTTTAAGTTTGGGTTCGTGTTTGGTTCACATAGTTTGTGTTCGGGCTCGTGTTCGCTGAATTTTAAAATTACAGTTCGGGTTTGTGTTCGGATTCGTTTGGTTCGTTTCAGGCTTATTCGAGCTGAATACAAAAACGAATCTAAATATATTCGGTTTGAATTCAACCATATTTCTAACTCGTTTATCCGCTTTTATAATGGACGAGATATAGAACTTCATTTATTATTAATAAAGCATGAGAGACTATATGGTCGAATATTTATTGTAATTGATGAACTTTTTTCATTTGTTGATGGTAGTATTTAAAAACGATTTAGACAAAGTAGTTTACAATTTACTTTTATAAATGTTTTTAGGAATACATTAAGATATGATATCAGTAAAAATTATGAACAAATAAAATTAAAAAGCCTAAATAAACTTAGATAATTTAATGAAGCTATTTCATTGGATATCTTTGTGCAACTTATCATTATATTAATTTTAATTGATAATTAGAAAAAAAAATTCTTGTATTTCGAGTTTTAAAATATTTGTATACTAATGTAACAATTTTATAAAGAATTATCACACATTTTTTTATTGAATGTAATATAAATAGGAAAATCTATCGGATTTAATAATTGCATCATCAAATGATAAAATTATTGTTTTAATGTTGCTATGGTTAAATCCACCTTATATTGGTAAATTATTTGATATAAAATATGTGTTATAAAATAAATTTAATTACACGAGATACAATAAAATTAACTCAAAATGAAATGGGAACAATTACGTATGAAATAACTTATATTTCATCGCTTCTTTGACATTTACAACAATCTCATATGACAAGTAAATAAATGAGATTAAAAAAAATTAAAAAATGATATTAAAAATGGTTGAAACTCAACATCCTTAATGTTTTTTTTTTTTTTTTCTTGGTGAACAACATCCTTAATGTTAGAATCTTTTGAAAGTTATAAAAATGTTATTACTCGATATTTTAATACATAACCCTAAGATCCCAATATACAAATTTTTTTTTTTATTAAACATGATCGGAAAGTTGAATTTGCTTTAATGAATATTTTATAATCTTTAAAAAAATTTCTACAAAGCAATGTTTTAGATCGCATTGTTCTACAACTTAATTTTTTTTTTATATATAGTGAATATTAGTTTTTTTTAAATAATATAGAAATCATGAAGGTTATTGCTTGAAATAAGAATTTCAAAAATATTAAAAAGATACACCTATGTTGTTTTATTTATCTACTGTACTAGATCATAGGAAAAATTAAAAAGAAATAAAAATATTGTTAGAAATTATTGTAGCGACCTCCGCCACAGGTCACTGTGCGCTGCGGAAATATATTGTAAATCATAAATATAATATACCTACGATAAAGATCTCTATAGTAAAAGAACTACTGCTGCTACTAAATTTAAAATTTCTTTATATGTAAAAGTTGTCCATATAATTTACTATAATAGTAAATCGAAAATACTAAAATATACGTGTAAAATCCTCAGACTACTCATGTATAGAACATACTACGCATACATTGTATACTAAGGTATAATATACACATATATACATGGGAAATAAGTTAAGCATGTGAGTCAAACATGTTATCTACTGCCGAACCATATCCCCAGAATCTAATAGCTGTCTCGTTCCTACTCAGCCCTCTCTAATCACAAGAAAGGAGGAGTGAGTGACAAAATCACTCAACAAGCGTTTCCTAACTCAAACACTCGTAGGTCTCAAACTCAATTGGCTACGTGACTCATCACGTAAACCATCGCTTAATTGTTTTTTTTATTTCTGATTCTTTGTATATTCTGAAGTGCATCTATTTTCTGTATTATTCTTGTCTGATTTGCTTTGTTTCTCATAAAATGTTATATATAACATGAAATGCATATGTTGATGTCATGTGTATGCTGTAAAATCATAAAATTTGCCCTTGGGCCTGATTTTCTGAAAAACTTTCTTTTCTGAAAACTCTTTTTGATAATAAAAGATGTGATCTGTAGATCCTGAATATATACATATAGTATAACTGTATCAGAAAGTACTGTATCTAAAAATATATGCTATGTTGGTCAGATTGATGAATGCAGGGATTCAACACCTTGGTCGTGTGAGCTAAAATCCTACCGCCAAGCAACAAAGCCCAGTGTCTTCCAAAGGCAAGCAACTGTCATCCCTCCTAGCCTGGAGTCATTCGACCCGGACTGGGTGAGACTAGCCACTCCCCCCTAAAGAGGCTTATGAGGCTTTGTCAAAATGGCGGCAATAAACACATGACTAGTTTGAGGAATCACACCCCCTGTCCGTGCTCAACGTTGTATTTATTCGTGCTATCAATAAAAGAAGTAGCCCGGTTCTTTCGAATCGAATGTGATGCTTTCATGTTTGCGTGTGCCTCTTGTGTGTTGTTTGCGTTTGCGTGTGCCCACGTGAACGTGGGATATGACGATGATTTATGTTGCCTACGTGTTTATTCTAATGCCCCGTTGAAGGGAACTAACCATCGGTTATCCTTCCCTTGCAGACTAACGAGTTGAGTTAAGGCTAACTTGTTTGAGAGAGCTCAAGACAAGTGCCGCACGGTGCCCGCTTAACGAGCAAAAGCTGTGCCCCGTGACAGTTGATCTACTGATGCACAACCAGCACTCTCTTTAACGAGCTTGGTTAAAAATCATGTCCTCTTTAGCAGACATTGGTTTTCCTCATTAGTGGGTGTGCGAACTCATAGGTGCCCTCTTGTATTTACCTTTAACTGATGTCTGGAATATCGTATACTTATACTTTAAAATTATACTATTGGATTCTTAGATCCGTCTTTAAAAAAATCATCTGATATGACATGTCGTGATCTATCCTGATAATCATGCATGATATTTTGTTATATTATTTTATTACTGAGTTCTGTGTGCTTAGAAATAGCTTATAGTGGCTAAGTTTCTCTTTAAAATTATTTTTCTACTTTGTATAAAGTGCACGGGTGTGTGTCTCTATGCGCATGGGCATGTGAGAAAGCACATGAGACCATGTGTCAGATGTGAAACTAGTGGTGGGGCGTAATACCTGGTAAAATTAAATTAAAGACGCAATTTCTTGTATCTAAATTAGTGTATAAAGAGTGGAATCCATTGAGCAAAAACAACTACTGTATCTTTGAGTTAAAGATAATAAAAGGAAACCTTCAAGCAAGGTTGTTTGAAGTAGTAGACGTAAGAGGCGTGAAGAAGTTTCGAACCACTATGAATGACTGAACATTTCTCTCTTTCATTACTCTCTTTATATATGTTAACATTGTTTATTTACTTGGTTATATTTTAGTTGTGATTATATGTATATTTGTATATTTGAGTTGATAGAATAGGAAAAAGTTTTTAAAATTGATAAGGTTTTATAAATAATTTATTCATCCCCTCTCTAGGTTATTTGTCATACACGTTAAAGGGGTTCAACAATCATAATTGGGCTTAAGCCCACTAAGATAAAAATCAGCTTGAAACCATTTTTTAAAGAATTATCTGAACATATTTTTCACTCATCATTCACTTTTACTAATAAATTTTATTATGCAAATGCGTAGAATGATGGGTGATGAATTTTTTTAAGAAATTGAAAAATAAAGAGTGGTGGACGACTTGTGGTAAATCAATTGAACAAGAAGAATGGAAAGTAATATTGATGGTAAAAATAATAAGGAATAAAAAATAAAAAAAACTACTCAAAAGTAGTGTTGTCAGTGAAGATGAAGAGATTATAATTGATGGTCAAGAATTGAAGATGATAGAAACATAATCATTGAAGGATAAATTAGTAAACTAAATTTTTTATTTTTTGAAAGTGGTATTCTTGTAAATTTAATAAAACCAAAGACATATTAATAATGAAAATTTTAATAAATGATAAGGGTATTTTCAATATTGCATTAACAAAAGCTAAAACAATAATTTATATTGAAACTAAATAAAATTCATTACCGGACATGAGTGTTGAGAAATTAAAAAGTTCAAGTTTAAAAGATGGATTTAATTTCACCGAACATTGGGTGCGAAATAGTAGTTTGGCCTTTTACAAATATTATGTACTTTTGAAGTGGAAATGTTAATAGATAATTACATATTATACAAGTAAAAACTCATTTATCTTCCACTAATTTATGTAGAAATCAGGACAACCCATTTCTTTTCCAGCCTTGACCATTTCTTCCTAAATGATAGAGACAATAATACCTTTTATTAAGAAATCTCATGGTCAAAGTCAACGAAACAGTAAATTGTCAAATATACCCTTATTCCGTTTAATTGTCGCTTCCGGTCCGCAGATTTTTGCCGCTAAAAAAAGATGGTGAAATGACGAAAGTAGCATTTCAGCCTAACTGCCAAACGGTAAACCCGTTCGGGGGCAGAATCCCAAGAAATCCCTCCGGAGAATTGCACAAAGAAGCCTCTGACGCAAGAGATCCCTCGTCGTTTCTATTTCTATTTCTAGTCCTTCATTCTTTCTTTCTCTTTCAATCTCAAGCTCCTCCTATAAATATATTCTTTACTCAGGTTTCATTTTTATATTTTGTTTATTTCCCCAGTCCAATATCCTTCTTTCCAAGGTTAATTCAAGTTGAACCCCCGTTTCCTTCTTCTCCAGGATTTCTTTTGTTTGAAAAATGTTTTTTGTTTTTTCGTTTTTTTCATGATTTTGATCTTTGCGGTGTTCTTAATTCGTTTCAGGATTTCTTCCCAGGTATTGAAAGATGCTGGGAGATTTCATTAACAGACTTCTTATGTATGTAATTCGTCTCTTTTGCTTTTGTTTCAATTTTCCTGAAGATTTTTTTTAAGGCTTTATTTATTATAACTTTCTCTCGGTTTGTTTCAGATTGCTTCTTGGGTATGCATACCCAGCGTTTGAATGTTATAAAATCGTTGAGAAGAATCGGGTGGAGATTGAAGAACTCAGATTCTGGTGCCAATATTGGTAAGAAATTAGAAACAAGGTTGATTATTATTAATTCTTTTTCTTCTTAATTTGATATGTTGTTTTTTTTCCTCTTGTTTTCGGATTAATTTTCTACCAATAAAAAATGTTGCCCAAATTAGAAGAATTTGTCCATCATTAACCATAACCATCAAATCAATGCTAGAGGAAGGCCAGGAGACGAGACTTGAATTGTTATTTTCAGTTATTATGTGTTTCAATGAACATGAATGGATGGATTCATGGTGGTTCGATTATTTATGCCGATTTTGCAGGATTCTGGTTGCAATGCTGACAGTTACTGAGAGAATTGCGGACATTTTTGTTTCCTGGTAAGCAAAATCCGAAACACACTTTGATGAGGTTTTATCATATCATAATCTTAGTGCTAATTTTAATTATGATATAGGTTGCCCATGTACGGCGAGATGAAGCTGGTGTTTTTTATCTACTTGTGGCATCCAAAAACAAAGGTAAATGAACAGAAGCAAATTGCTAAATTGGATATCCTTTATATACATGAATGATTTGCCAATAATGTAAAATGAAAGCAGGGAACTGGGTATGTGTATGAGACCTTACTGAAGCCGGTTGTGTCGGAGCACGAATCGGCTATCGATCAAAAGATTCAGGAACTGAGAACAAGAGCGTGGGACTGGGCTATTTACTACTGTCAAAATTGCACACAAATTGGGTCTGCAAAACTCTTTGAAATTCTTCAATACTTGGCGGGTCAATCAACAAGGTTTAGCAATAATATGAATCAGGTAATGTAATGATAATGAAACTATGCTTATTTACAAGTCCTGCCTATCCCAATTCGAATTCCAAACCCCAAAAAAACAAAACAATTTTGTGCTAAACTAGAATTGAACTCTTCATTATGTTAAAAGTTAGGTGTATATACAAACAGAGAAACTAACTGTAAAACAATTGCAGAAATCCAATCAGCAAGCGCCGCCAGAAATGCAGAGTTCAGGGAAGCCCAAGAAACGGTCCTCTTCAACTGGCCCACAACCATCTTCACCAACAATCAACAGGGCCTTATCGGAGCCCATGAAGCCGAATTTTGGCCAAGTCCACACTCGCACCCCGTCCCAACCCGCTATTCCCGAAGACCAACCTTACCCAGACTCCCCCACCGTCCCTGCCTCACCAAATGACAGTCTCGTCCAAGCTCGCCTCCGGCTCCGCCATCAAAACCCCCACCATTGAAATCATTACCCAATTGTAGAAAACATTAAAAAAAAAAGAAATTAAAACTATTTACAATTTTTTCTTTCTTTAATTGAAATTCTTTTTTTTTTCCATGTAAATTCTTGTTATCTCTTGAGAAAAACTAATATAGTACGGAAAATTTGGTTAATGGCACGAGATAATGGCGATATGATGTGATAATTGATGAAGCACAAGCAGGAAGAGAGAGAAGTGAAGAGACGGTGGAGAAAGTGAGGGGCGGAAGAGTCAGGGGAGGAGGACATGGGCTGGAGGTAGGCCCAGGCGGCTTGCTTGACGAGATGGTTACGAATGGAGATTTCATAGGTGGAGTTAGCGGCGGATCCACCGGTGGGGGAGTTGAGAGAAGAGCAGGGGATGAGGTCTTTGAGGGAAGTGTAGGATAAAGAGGTAGGTTTGATGAGGGAGGCCAGCTCAAAGGATGAGGGTGAACCGGTGCCGTTTTGTTGTGGGAGAGTGAGTTTTGTTGGGATGGGTAAGGGCACGGACGTTGGAAGGGAGTTTCTGCGGCGGAGTTGTGGTGGTTGGAGAGGCGGCGGCGAAGGATGCGTCTCAGGTGGATTCATGGTTGTGGTGTTCCTCGTTCGATTTGGTCGTCTGTTTATTGTCTGGGCCTTTGTCATTAACTATTCACAATTTCTCAGTATTACTATAAATGACCCAAGCACTGTAAAACCAGTGATAGCAAGTTCAACATAAAAAGCAAAATAAAATTTGAAAATGATCAAATTTGTCACATGAATCCCAATAAAAATAGAATGATTCCAATCCTTCTATTTTGGGACCATTTTGAGGGGAAACACAGCATCATCACAACTTTTTGTAAGCAAAGATGCTCTGGATGTCGTTATCTAGTGAAACCATAATTAAACGATACTAAGTTTGTTTAATATCAAAATAAAATTTAAAAAAATTAAACATTTAGGTTATACCCCGAAATTTTGGTTTAAACTTAATTTAATAAAATAAATTGGGTTTCGAATCTATTTTGGATCCACGCAAGTTGAAAAACTTATGAAATTATTATATTAAATAAAAAAAAACTAATTAACAATCATAAACTTATACTATAATTTATATATAATCTTTTTTTATTCTCACAAAAACAAGTTTCAAATTGAATCTTAAAATATAAACAATTTAAAAAAATATGTTTCAAATTTAAAAATATGGTTTTGATTACACATGTATATAACATTTAATATTCTTTTAAATTTATTATGTTTTTAACATGAAGCAAATTAAAAAAATACTTCCTATATATAACATTAATATAAATTAATAAATATTATAACTTAATTGATAAATTTTAGGTTCTATTGTCTTTGTTCAAACCTAGTTTTGATAATTTAATGGATATTTTTTTTTTTTTTGGTTTAGGCGTATCCAAGACATGAATTTTGTTCAATCTTAAACTAATTTTTTTAAACTGAATAATTAAGGCTCGAGTTTGGCTATCTCAATTGTCAAATCTAGACGTTGCATACAACTACTAGTCAACTCTTCAACCTAAAGCCTATAACGAACTCTAGACTTGGACACTAGAGGATAAGAGATCAACGACCAAACGATATTAAATATGCGATTTATAAGAAAAAAGTTCTTTTACAATTATAAAAGAGGGTCACAACATTTTCATATTGGTCATCTAACAAAGCCCTTAACCTCCATATAAATAAAAATATAGTAAGTATAGAAAAAAAAAAAAAAAAAAAAAAGACTTGTGTGAGTTTTCTCAAACTCTAAGAGGAGGAAGATTCAAATGTATTTTTCCTTCTAAAACTTTCATAGAAAGAGCAAAGATAGTCAGAAAAAGAAGATGTGAAAGCATAAATAAAAAATCAAGAGACATTACAAATTATTATATCATTCTTGTATTACACAAAAAACTAATGAGAACATCATAGATGTAGACATTTTGATGACCAAGTTGAACCATGTAATCTTGTGTCAAATCTACTTCTCTAACCTGACTTAATTTATCTCTACACACATATAAACGCGTACACATATTCTCAAATACTTGTAGAAGACTTGTGTGAGTTTTCTCAAACTTTAATCATTATTACCATAACTTATTTATGCAAGACTTTAAATTGTATATATAAGTTGTTGACAAAAAATCACATTAATAGTTTATTGTTGGAAGGGGAGCACATACACATCTCATTTTCTCATAACTTTAGAAATGACTCACAAAAAGGGCTCCAAAATGTACTAGACAACCTATCTTCAAGTAGTTGGGAGAGTGGCCTAAAATCTCTCTCCTTAGGCTAGTTTATCTTCTAAGTTGTTATTGTACTTAAGCAAGATACTATTCCCAACTTAATCTCACACCTACTACTCAACCAACATGTGATATGCTACACTACAATAGAAGACTCCCATTTAGGGTATCTAGACCATGTATAAAGACTTATACTTGTCCTCAATCACAATGAGAATGATAAGTCAATCAATAGTATTGGCCTTATTAGTTTTTAACAAAAACCCCTAACCTCTCATGTTGAACATAAGTAAAATAGTACATGAGCACCAAATACCATGTCAAGCTTTACCAAGACAACATACATTGCAAAAGGCTTATATACTAGTATTGTTTCAACTTTGGCTAATCATACGATAAGTAGCCGAGGTTGCCCTACCTGAGGCCACCATTATATGATGACTAGAATAACCATTTTAACCTCTCTAGAAAAAGTGACTAACCATGCCTCAACACTCATAACTTTTTTATTAGTACCTTTCTAATTTAACTTATCATGCTATGTCTCAAACTAGCTCTTGGTTGATTGCAATAGACAAGATGATTGAAGCCACCTATAATAATCCCTTTTGATAAATACTACCAAAGGTATTATAAATCACTTAACTTTAGTTGACCTTAGTGGAGCATGAAATTAAGGAACTTAAACAAAATTATCCATTTAAACAAAGTCACTCATTCACATGTACAATACCTTTAAAAAACACCTCAAAGGTTATTATTAATAAGAAACATAAGAATGTTTCATTTAAAAAGGTCTAATAACAAACTATACAATTGATAATACTATAATATTGTGTGCAACATCACTAATACACAATTACATAAATATCTAATTAATAGAAATAAATCTCTTAATGCTAGTAATGCCCCTGCTAATCTCATGCTTGCTTTCTTGCCCTTTGCCCCGCAACCTCTAAGTCCTTGTCACCTACAACCATGGAAAAAAGAAGAGTGAGTGAAAACACTTAGTAAGCAGGAAAACTTAACCTTTACTTTAACTTAACTTTGAGTCCTTTTTTTATTTGATCATCTAGGATTTACTTTGATCTTACACTTCGATGACTCCACTATTTTAATATCTAGGGTGAAAACACTCATCTAACTTTACTATGCTAGATCTTAACTTTTCTTTAGCTTTGCCTGACTATATTGATAAGATAGGATCGGGTCAAAGAGTAGACACGTTGGCCATATGAGTTACTGATTAGTCCTTCTTTACCTTTACCCATATCCTATTTCTAGTCTTAGGCCTACTATAGCCTTATACACCCTACTATGGGTAGATGTGTCTTACCGTAGACTTCTGGTGCCTCTATTATAGGTATTACCTTGCTGTGAGTGTGCAGAGAGTAGTTGATAGGTGTCCCCTCAAAACAACTCCCATGATATATACTAACTTATGGTCGAGAATGGAACCTAAGGTCAAATAAGCTATGGCATGTTCATGTTTATGCATGCATGCTTCTTGAGCGAACTAACTTAAGCTCGAATCTAACTTTCACCTTTTAATCTTATGTCCTAAGCCTTTTAACTTTATGTCAAAGGATCTTCAGTACTATCACATACCTTAATCATCTATACACTTATTCAAGATGGATGATGAACGTTTGAATTTCATAACTAACATTTCTTCTCATTGTTAAGGGTGTACAAGCGTGTGCACTATCATGTGCATGACGATGCATCCCTTCACCTATGCACAACTTAATCATGCATGACCTCTTTTGGTCGTGACATTATGCATAGATGTGCAACCTTTATGTGCATGACCGTCCATGGTGTCATTCTATTGAAACTTCATGCTTTAGAAATATGTCATGAACATGCTTATCCTTGGCACAGTCGTGCGAGACATTTGGAACCTTGTTTTAAACTTATTTTATTTAACCTTCTCTTACCATTCAACTTATATTCATTCTATAATTATTCTAACACAATCTAGGCTTTGAAAACAAGTCATATGTGCAACAAAATAATAAAAATTGATTAATACAACTCTAATTCCGTAGTGTGAGTATAAAAAACATACCAAGATTGGTCTATGATACAATATCTAATCTTTTCTTGACTAAACCACACAAACTTAGTAGACACAATATGTAGCATAAACTTTATCTATCAAGATGCATATAATTCAAACTAAGATTCTCGTCAATAACGACTTTAAAATATAATCTTATTTAAGATCCATGTCACATAAACATTAACATGCATTCCTATCTTCTTCTTTTTCTTTTTTTTTTCAACAAGCACAAAACTACTTAGAAAGAACCTAATAAAAGTCCTACCTACCTAGATTATGAAGCTTGGAGATTTGAGGTTGTTTCTTGAAGACTTTATTTTCCCTTTACACTTATCAAAATTGTCTAAGATCACAGGAAAAACACGTATTTAAATTCCTCACAAACTCTCTAAAAACAAAGTTAGATGAGGATTTATATATTAAGGGATCTTAATCCTACTTAAACTAGGATTCATGCCTTGCATGAATTTTAATTCTAGACAAGGATGCAAGGCATTATCTTAAGCACGCAAGACCGTGCACCTATTCAATTATCCCACATGGCATAATTTTTCTCCTAATCTGTCGTGGAATCAACCAAATGAGTGTAATAGTCATTCATTATTTTTAAAATCCAAATTTAAAACTTGAAGCCACAAATTTAAATTTAACAAAATGGTAAAGAAATGACTATTTTACCCTTAATACTTACCAGTAGATGTTACACCACCTATCTCATGTTCCAAAACAACATTACATGGATAACACCTAAAAATGACAAGAGTCAACCTCTCCTCTACATGATAACATTTGTTTAATGTTCCAAAGAAGTTATATTATAACTATCCCAAGCTCTCAAGGTATAACACACCAAATCAAAGGTCTTGCCTTTTGAAGGAAATTGCTACTAAATTAGTCCATAAATGCATAAAAAAGTAATTACAACATTTATCAATATGAAAATTACTAAGATACCCTTTATTCAAATAAACTAGAAAATTGAAGCCCAAAGTGTTATAAATATAAAAACATGCATAATAACATCCAATGTGTATGGACAATCAAAAATAAATCAAGTAATATATCATCAAACATAAAAACATTAAAGTCCCTTCATGCCTTAAACTAAATTGGCCCACCAACATGCAATCGCCAACTTATCTCTCACTTATAAAATTAAACAATAAAAAAACAAGTGACAAAACACTCAGTAGAAATATTTATTTTATAATAATCAAATATTATTCTTCCCCTTTTATGAACTATCTCGCCACCATAATCTTTATCTTTCTCATTATCTATGATTCATCTCTACCATATCTTTGATGACATAGAATGCATCACATGTATTAAAAAAAATAAATTCTAAAATATAGTACAAATAATAAAAAAATAAATATTAAGAATAATAAAATATTTAAAAAGTAATTAAAAACATTTTAAAAATATTGAGAAATAATTAAAAATAAAAAAGTAGCAATCATCATTGTTAACACTATCGTTGATGGCGATAGTTGGTTGACTTATTTTGGTGGAAGCAATCAGATCTAGTCACCTTCGTCATCATTAATGGCAAAAAACAATTGAGACTAGGTAAAATCAACCAGTTTCAATTATTTTCAATTATCAATGATAGGAAAGGTGATCAAATTTGATCGCCTTGTAAATTAAGAGACATTTTTTACTATTTGATTTGACTTTTGATAATACCTTTTATTCTTAATTTTAAAAATTATTTTTATTTATTTTTAGTATTATTTTTAATTTTTTTTTGGTTACAGGTATTTTTGTTATTTTATAAAACGTATTGATAAAATTGGATAAAAAATAATTGACAAAAGAATGATTACATTTTTTAAAATTGATACAAAAACATTTGTCATTTAGAGAAACCTTGAAGGATTAAGTCCTTTGGCTTAATAATAATATATAAAAACCAATGAGAATGAGCCAGGTAGAAAAATGGAACAATGACAACTACTTCCAAATGGATGAATATCAAATTCCTAATGGATGGGATTGGGAGGGGCTCTAGTTTTATTTATTAAAGACTTTTCAAATTTCTTTTTAAGCTTCTGTGTTACCCATCTCTGATAAGCCATTTTGCCATTGTTCATTATTAATAATATTTATTAAAAATGATATAATAATATGAAAATTCTTGAGATATCTCTAAAAATGCATATACATATGTACACACACACACACACACATTACTATATTACTTATTATAATTATATTGTCGCGTACTTTGTTCTCAGTAAATAAGTATTTAATTATGTAAGGGAAAGGTAAGAAAAATGGAAGAGGCTTTGGGCCGAAAGGTGAAGTGTAGGCCCAGAGTTATGGGAATCTGACGTGGAGCTGAACCAAGTTCCGACTCTTAATTTTGTGCTAAAATCACATAACAGTAAGTAATACATTCACTGTTTATCAAGTTCAACTAATTTGCTTTATATAGAGGAAATGAATTATTAGTATTGCTTACCACCACATTTTGCACCAATCAATTGAAAAGTGTATAGAATATTTTAAATACCCACTTATTATTTTTATATTAAAATTAAAAACAAAAAAAAAGCTGCTGTATGTTACTCTTTAAAGAATATTGAATTAGTCATTATATACTTTCCTTTCATGGATGTATGATTGATTGATTCTACCCAGAAATGAATGGTTAGATGAGTTTTCCAAAACCTAATAATTGCCATCCAATATCTACAGAGATTCTCATATAAGAAATTTCATAATATAATATGTGACTCTAGTTTATGAAAATATCAACTAAGTTGAAAAGCATGAATTGAATTTGTAAGAACTAGGTCATCAAACTTATAAGGCTATGTTTTATTTATGAAAAGGTCAAATTAAACTTCTGTTTGGGCCAGCCAACAAAGCAAGTGTTTTGTAGTTATCATTTATCATCAAACACGAGTGGATGTTGATCAATGGGAATTTGATTTAGCAAGGGCATGGGCATGGGCCAAACATGAATTTGACATCTCAATGGTATAAGCTAGTTCCCTATCAAAAATGACCCATCAGAAGAAATACAAGTAAAAAAAAAAAAAACACTGTTTGTTGTTAACCATCATATTACCGAGACCGAACTAAGGTCCCCCAACCAATAATTGAAATTGTGGTTGCTTTTAATTTGTGGTCTCGGATTTCTCCTTTCAGGTTTTCTGTGGCGTACAAAAATACCTATTACAAATTGCACGTAGAAAAAGGTTGCTACTATAGTAACTGATCAAGTGTAATGGAGTTCATGAATTAATAAATAAAAAACAAGCAGATATTCTAAATGATGCAATACCTACCCTCTGAATCTTATTAGACAATCACCTCCTAAAGTGTATGAAACACAATAAAATACAATACAAATTTCACCTCTTAAAAATTGTAAAATTTATTTTAAAATTTGTAAAATTTTGTATAACGTCTCGTGATACCCCCTGAAAGGATAGTTGTCAAATATTATTCATCTAATAAGTGATCCCAATTTATCAGTTCAATAATGTTATCAGCATCAATCCTACAGTGATTCACACCCATTTAAAGTAGAATTAAGTCTAATGAGCAATTCAGTGTCCACAGCAAACCGTAATAAAAGTTAGACTCTGGAAGCAGTAAACTTAAATCTTCTACAGGGATAGTTAAAAACTTAAATTTGAAAACTTCACCTTCAAAAAGTGGAAAAATCTCAAACAGCAGTCACCGTTCAAAACAGAATATGCAGTTTGAGCAAACGGATACATGGCCAAGATCAGCTCTAATCTGTAAGTAAAATTCTTAAATCAAACAATATATAATGATTTTAACTTTCAATATCATACATCAGAGAAATCCAGGCAGAGATTTTACTGACCTGCTATCATCCTTATGCAACAATTACCCAGCTTATCTGCATTACAGCATTTAAACATTGCTTCCTTTCATATTTTACGTAGCAGAATCAAAGACGCTACCCACATAAAAAATGTGTTTACTATTCCAATATAAAGCTTATTTATACTAATCCATGGGTAAAAAATTTTACTCAGCTGTGCAGTAAAGTGATAACCTCGTGTTCATTTGTCAACTTCTTCCAGAAATTCCACAGTTGTATGTTGTTCACTCATTAGTGTTCTTAACTAAAACACATGGCAAGTTACTGTAGGGTTCAGGGATAAGTCTCCTCGTTTGGCTTGTTCGATAAATATCACCTTCTGGTAGAGGTAACATCAGAAGATGGTACGTCAGAAATCTTAGATGGCGGAGTTTGTGCTCTAGGAGTGCAGGCATCAGACATTCCAAACTCAGAGTGCAGCATATTTACTCCACCCCATTCAACACCTGCTAGTGTAGGAATCAAGGATTTGACAATTGTTTTTTGAACTGAAAGAAAGAAAATGAGGAATGGAATGACGGAATGAGAAATAGATAAAAGAAAGAAGGGCAACATATTTGATGAAGGATACAGTCTGTCTTCCACATATCTGTGATGCTAACATCAGCATCTGAAAGAAGCCAATAGTCAGCATCATTCTGCAACAATAATGAGATGTGTATGTCAGTGATCAAAGAATTGGAGCACAAAAGAACACAAAGAATAACATATCTTTTATTAGTTGTGATATATGAGGCTTAAAGATCTATAATAAGTTCAGAACTCCATGTATCTTACTTCAGTCACTGAAAGTTTACAAGTATTTTAGGAAGAATTATATTCATAGATGAGTTTGAAACAAGATATCTGCCACAAAAGTAAGATGAAGCCACAAGAATTAGAGCAATCTGATCCCTGGGCAGAATGTATAAACTGCAGAAGCCAACATGAGAATGTAGACCAGAAGACAAAATCATCAAGTTACACCAAGTAGGCATGACAGAATCCCAATGTCACCATCTTAGGGTGCATCTTCAGATGACTCAAGATGTACAGGCTTTTGACTACTTGGCTTGAAATCCATTTCAAATCTGAGTCTCGGATGTAATGTCATGTAAAGGACATTTCCCAACTCAATTGAAACTTCAACCTCTATCAAAATGGTATTTGATTCCTAACTGCCGAACTTGCAAATAACTTCAGGCAGAAATTGAATATTGCTAGCATATATCAAATATTTCTTCACAAGAAAGCTGCAAGGATTACAAACTGTAGCTACACTTACATCAACATCTGAAGGAACAATCTTCATCATTCCCCCAACAAAATCCTGCGAAGAATTAACATCAGAGCAACTCTGAGAAGCTTGTTGTGCCTGTGGTTCAACTTCATTTCCACTACTCTCCATAGGGATCATCTCCCTCACTTGGTTTTCATTAAAACTTGAGCTAGGAGCAGTTGCGAAGCTTACAGGTGGCTCAGCACTATTCATCTCCTCAAACTTCTCCTCAAATTGACTGAATGGCACCAAAAAAGATATATAAGAAAGGATGATTCGGGAATAACTAAAAATTTAAGAATAATAAACAATCAAGGATCTCAAGTTGTAAATCATCCAACAATCATAATGTAATTAAATATCATGAAAGCTCAAAGAGAAGTCACTAAGAGAAAATCTCAGCCTAACTGAATGAAAAATTACCTAACAAGGTATACATCAATAGGGCCCATTGTACTTCTAAGAATTATCCGGTATCTCCTCTGTGGGTAGTCAACAGCCTGTGGTATAACAATGACACATGCATTAGTTACATAATGATCGTAAATGACACTATTTCCCTTTTGATTTTCAGCCATCAACTTACTTCATCAGGATCAGGGACTTCAAGGGTAGTTCCATGTGGAGCTTTGATCGCAATAAGGGTTTCATTCTGCCAGAGTTAATGAAAACATGTAACGTTTCATAAAAGCTAAACATTTTGACATTAGTGTCAAACAACGATATGATAAGAATCCAATATGATGTAGCACCCAAAAAAAAAAACATTAACCATGAAACAGGGTATGTTCTTGATATCTTCTTCGGTCACAAAAAGCCACCTGGAATAGTTATAGAGAAAACAAAATGTTATCTGTGCATAAAACACAAATGCCATTAACAGGACCAGGGCACATGGGTGAGGAAGAGGAGTTACTTTTGATTGTTTTCATTTTCACTCAAACCCCTCAACCTTTCTTGCAATTCCCTGCAACAGTTGAGGTATCAACATTATTATAGAAATCCAGTACATCAAAGTTACCACTCTAGCAAGAGAATAACCCACCTAATTTGGTCATCTAATCTGCGCTCTTCCAGGGAAAGACTTTCAACTTCAGCCTGCATTGAAAGACAATCATATAAAATCGTGTCCATCTTGAAAAGCCACTAAAATAAAGCTTTTTTCTTTAAGTTTCTCATTCCCCTTATTATGTTACAAAAACGAGGTAATAGATGGGTCAGCAATGACAAAATATGAAAATCTACTTTCACATACCTGTAAAATGGAGGCATCACCATCCAACTCCCCTGTTGTTGAATTATCAATCCCCCTAATAATTTAATCAATTGTTAAATAAGTTTCCATGTCTTACATCATATTAAGATAGAAGAAAATTAACATCAAAATCTTATAAAAGAAATTACTTCCAATGTATTGTGTTCTTGAGCTTTTTCTCAATAAGACCAATTCCTTCCAAGACATTTGTTATGTCATATATCCGCCTCTTTTGCACCTATGTTAATCCATATGAGAAAGGACCATCCAATAATACATTTATGGAGTCAGCCCTAGTTATGATTATTGAGCTAGATGCTCACCTCTAAAGTTTCAGCGGCTTTGTTCAGGTCAAGCATTCCATCTTCAGCATGCTTAATCAGATTAATGAACTTTTTTGTCAGAAGACCTGGAAATTCAAGCAATTTATTGTCAGCCTTGAACTAGATAACAGCTTCAGAGCTACAGAAGTAGCTAAAATGGAATATAAAAAGTTGTCACAAATGCCAAAACTTTCAGGATTACCTAGGGAACTGTCATAACGGCAGTTGCCAGCTGGAGTAGGAGTAGCTGGGGAACCTGCAAGTTAACATAAACTACTTATAGTATTTCACCCCTTGATTTGATTGGTAAAGTATTAGTAATTCAGCTTAAAACCCATTTTTCTCTGTAGTAAAACAAATTTAATTTACACCATCTAATTTAGTTGCCCTCTTAGAATGGTCAAATCAGAGGATTCTAAAATGACAACACATATAGTTTCTCACCAGCATTTGAGATAGGAGTCTGCGGAGCAGATCTAGTAACCTTGGTGGCCTTTGGTCTGTTCTTTACCCTTGCCCCTTTCACCGATACAGGAGTCTGGAATGGACAGTTGGATAAGCTAGTGAATCCAGGACTGCTAGCCCATTCACCAGATTCAATCTCAGTGTCATGCATTCCATTCTTCCTTTTTACTTGCTGAGAAACATAAGCAGATCAATCAACAACAGGAAGCTAGCAAAATAAACAACAAAGTAGTAAAACATTTCTACTTTAAACCTATGCACTGTCTACTTCACGAGAAAAGCTTATTAAAACACAATTGACACAACTTAATAACCACAAAAACATACAGGCATAGACCAGGACAATCAACAAATGCAAAGACCCTCCAATTATAATCTTGAATAATTCAAGGTATCACAGGAGAATTTTAATAACCTGGTAGCACAAAACAAAAAGGATCCTCGCACTTCTGCTCTAAAAAATTTCAAATCAAAGGCCTCATGCTTATTTAGCAAATATCACACAAGCAATGTAGAATTTTACACATGAAATTACTCCCAATCACGTGTCATGGCAACATAACAGCGCTTAGATTACTCACTGCATAGTATTTTAAGCAAATCAGCAAGCAAACACGCTTAACTCCACTGAATTTAATTTCCATCAAGCAATAAAGCCCAATAATCAAAGCAAATAAACGGCGATTACTTCATAATCAACTTAAAAAAAAAACGAGACACAGCTTAATTTAAACTTAGTGTAAGAAAGATCTAGTATAAACGCAACACAAAGTCACACAAAATAATTATATAAGAAGAAAAACCCTCCAAATTCTTTAAAAATGCAGCAAAAAAAAAAAAAAAAATCACTGACACAAATGTAAGTTAAAAAAGATAAAACTAACAGGAGATCTAACAACAATAGCCTCAGGTTCGTGGTCGGCGGCTCGGCGAGTAGCTGCGGCGGAAGAGGAGAACCGATGGTAATCATCGGAAGGAACAAAGGGAGGTTTGGTGGTAACGAAGGCCAAGTGGCGCCTTATTGGCGGAACGATCGGCGCGGCTGCGGGTGGCACATGGTGTGGCGGCGGCGCAGGACAAGTGGAGGTTTTAGCGGCGGCTCCGGTCATGGAGGAGAAATTACAAGAAGAAAATGAAAACAAAAGACTTACAAAAAATTAAGAATGAAAAGGAAACGAGATCTGAAGAGGAAAAAGAAAGTGAAGGTATCCAAATGAAGAAGAGATGAAAACGAGGGAAGGAGGGAATTTTAGTTCGGATAGATGTGGAGGGAAGTTTTGCGGAAATTTATTTTTAGTTTTTTCCCTTATGTTTGTAAAATTATGAACTCACCCCTGTTTTTTACCCTTTTTTTTGGGAAATTTATTTCTATATACTTCTTTCTGAATTTTAAAATCGATATATAAAAATATTAAAAGATGAAAATAAAGAAATAATTTAGTTTAATGAATTTTTTTATTTTGCTTGGATTTATTATTTCGGGGTATGGATTTTTATAAAAACAATGTTTTCAGAAGCAATTTAGAAAAATAAAAAAGTTTGGGTTATTTCCAGAAAATAATAATAGAAATGGTGGTAGAATCGGCGAGCACGCGCCTGTCTTGCCTGAACCAGGTACGCTTATTTGTCATCGCCTTCCATTTTAATCATGCCTCCTCATCAAAACCCTAAGCACACGAGATTACGGGACCACGCAGTTTTTTATTGATTTTTCCTGCTCTTCAGCTGTTAAATGCCACTTACGGTGCTTCCAATTGACTGATAGACTATTCAGTCTAATGAGTTTGTTTTATTTTGAGATCGTTTCCTCGGACATGCTCCGAAGCAGGCCCCCAGGGCAAACAAGGATTACAACACCTCCGATCTATGACGAAACTGTTCCTCACACGTTCGTGACAATGCATTCGGCGGAAAACAGACCCCTTTCTCTACGCAAGCTTGGTGTCTCCGCTTAATTCTGTTTTCCAAACTAAAGAAAAAATACTGTGGAAAATCTTTCAATTCTTTCAGATCCGTCCCCATTTACACAAAAAGGTAATTCAATTTCGGTCCGTAATTTTCCTTAACACTGTAATTGAACAGATCAGAGAAACGACGGAACATGGCCGTCGTTTCACTCCGCGAGAAGCCGAATGTTTTAAAGCAACCTAAACGAGGAATGACTTTCTTTAACGCCACAGGAAAGTAGGGAGTGTTTATTTACCTAGGCGATTCCGATTATTCGGAGGAAGTATAGCGTGGGACGCAGGCCGGAGTTGAGGCTGCAGGCGAGCAATCTGGGCTGTCGGTTGACGACTCTTTTCAAATCAGAGCCGTTAACTTTAGCTTGGTGGACGAGAAACGTGAATTTGGTAGCTAAAATTTGGGGACAGATGGAAATGAGTCGGCGGAACTCGAGTGCAGTGAGGTAGACAGATGTGAGTAAGTCAACAATTGATTCGATGTTGGAGAGAGAGGTGGTGATGATGACCACTGATTAACTGGAAAAAATGGAAGCCTATAGAGTCAAGGTAAGGCGTTTTTCCTCGGAATTCATCTTGAATAAATTTGCTTCTCCCGCTCTCTGCTCATCCAAGATCAAAACTGTCATCTTCAATGGGACTTGAAGACCTCCGGATGTTCCATATCCGAGCCATTTGAATTTGAGTACAGGTGTGTACTCAGCTGCTATAGCGGACACGTGAGATCAGTTTAACCAATATTTTTTGTCGCTAGGAAACAAGCTCAAGTCTCAGAGTAACATCACTTGAAGAAATTATGCATAAAATTTGAATGCAATGCACCAGAGAAGGAAAATCTGAAAGAACCTTATGAAGAGGACTGCTCATACATGTAAAAGGATGAAAGTGAAGTAAAAACCTAGAAGGTAAGGGATGTGAATTTCCAAATGAACTCCAGGAACGTCAACTGAAGCCGCGGCTCGACTTCATTGTATCTGGCCACCATTCCTCAAAAAGATGCAAGAAGCAAGTCAGCATCACCTAATTATGAAGCCACAAGCCACGCATCCTCGCTAAGAAATTCCAGAAACTAAAAATGAATGAAGCAGTTGCATCAAGTAAAACAGAAGTGTTAAAAAGCTTCATAAATTCAATACCTTCAGTGAGACTCTGGGAGCATGGGGTATCAACTATAACAGTAAAAATCATGCTCGCTTGCTTTCTGCCACTTTCTCAGTTGTAAAAAATAGGATTGCCCTGAATGAAATGGCCATTAATTAGGAGAATAAAATTGAAATTCAACTAACAAGATTACATATCTATGACCAAAGTAAAAAAAAAAAAAAACCTAATGGAAAATGCTAGAAAATTTTTTCTGTCTCATTAAGCCTAAGATCACACAGATGAAAACCTATGAAACAAGCCTCGTACAAAACGACCAAGAATAGCCTTTACACAAAACAGGTTTTTGAGAGTGAAATGTAATTTAAATAATAATAATTTTGGTAAACAATCAATTCATCGATGAATTAATGGATTTAGATGACATCTTTGATTCCGTAGTACCTTAGTTGATTATATTTTAGGAGATTGATTTGATGTGTTTGAATTTAGAGTCTTTGTGCTTCTCTCCTTTTTTTCTTTATGATGCGTTTGTTCTGATGAAAATAATTAAACATTTAAAAAAAATTAGACAAGAAGAAGACAGAACTTTAAATAAAATCAATTACATTTTATTAAAACGTAATACATCATATAAATTCCTTTATATTGACTAACAATATTTTAGTCCCAAAATTATTATTAAATATTATACTTTATATTAATTATACACAATTGTTTTTATAAAAATATTATTACATTCTTTCATTTGGTTCATAGTATAATTAAAGTTTATGGTTTAATATCAAAACATAATTTGTAAAATAAAGCTAAAGTCTTTTATAAATAAATCAAACATAAATCATCATTAAACAAAAAAAAAAAAAAAAAAAACTCATAGAGATCATAGTGGTCATATCTCATTAAATTGATATAATCTTTTCTACGTATAACACTATAAGTTTATACTTAACATAACCTGTAATGAGAGATATCATGATGATTCAACAATATCTTTGCTAAAAATATATCCTATTAATATCCTCATAAAACGTTCATTTTATAATGTATACACTCAACAATAAAATAATAGGATAAAAGATATATATGTATAAATATATATCAGAAACAATAAATACAAGTGCCCAGAGTGTCAAATACATGATAACACAACACATCATAAATCAGTATCGATAATGTTCATCCTTTTGACATGTTTATTAATTGTCTTAGGTGACAATCCCTTAGTCAACAAATCCACAATCATAAGGTTAGTACAAATGTGTTCAATTGACCCTGTTTGTGTTCAAACTTATTCTTTAATAGCAAAGTATTTCAATTCCATATGCTTGATACCTTTGGAATATTTGTCGTTTTTTAAGAAGAAAACTACTGCAACATTATCATAGTAAATTTTTAGCGGTCTGGCAATACTATCAACAATCCCAAGCCCTAAAGTAACATTATGTAACCATAACACATGAACCATGGTCTCAAAGCATGTCAAAAACTTAGCCTCCATAATGAAAATAGTAATAATGAATTGTTTCACACTTTTCTATGAAACCGCTCCATCTACTAATAAGAACAAATACCCAAATATGGACTTTCTGGTATTTGCACATCCAACAAAATCTGAACCTGAATAACCTATGACTTTGAAATTATTAGATCTCCTATAAGTAAGCATACAATCTTTTGTTCTTTGTAAGTATCTCAATACTTTACAATTTTCTAATAATTCATCTTTGGATTACTTTGATATGTGCCCAACAGCAAATTGATGTTTGGTCTTGTACAAGTTTAAGCATACATTCTACAACCAACGCATAAGGAATTTTTGTTCCATTTGAGCACATTTCATTCCATTTCTTAAACATTGCATAAGATTAAACTTAGCACCTTTCTTAATTGAAGCAATACTACCAGAACATTTATCTTTAAAATCTCTTTGAAATTTTGTTAATATGTCCTTTTCTGAGACAGTCCTAACAATCCTTGTGACATTTCACAAAATATTTTTATTTTTATCATATAGGATGTCTCACTTATATCTTTTATTTTAAAATTTTTAAAGAGAAATTTATTGGTTTTATACATCATACCAAGGTAATTGGTGGCCAGTAAAATGTCATCAATATACCAAATAAGATATATAAAGTTGCTCTTATTGACCTTTCTGTCTATACATCAATCAATAGTGATCTCATTGAAATCAAAAGAAGTAATGGTATTATTAAACTTGACGTACCATTGCCTAAAAGCTTGCTTAATTCTGTATGTTGACGTTTTAAGTTTACACACCATGTGTTCTTCTCCTTTAGCTATGAAACCTTCATGCTATTTAATATAGGCTTTTTCCTCTAAGTCTCCATTAAAAAAAGTGGTTTTCACATCTATTTGGTGTAACTCTAAATCATAATGAGCCACAATTGTCATGATAATTCTAAATGAGTCCTTTTTAAAAAAACCAAAGAAAATATTTCTTTTTAGTTGATGCCATCTTTTGGAGTAAAGCTTTTGGGAACAAGTTTGGCCTTGTTTTTTTTAATATTGCCTTTCAAGTCACATTTGGTCATAAAGATCCATTTGCAATCAATATCTTAAAACCATCAGAAAGTATAACAAGGTCCTAGACTTCATTGTTAGTCTTCTTTCTATGGATTTTACCCACTTAATAGAATTATTACTTTCTATGAATTGTGAAAATGAAATTAGAACTTCATTGATTCCTAAGTCATAATGAGGTTCTTGTAGGTAAATCATATATTCATCAAAATAGTTGATTTCATTTGTCTATGAGATATTTTCAATTTTATTCAACAACTAGAGATTCATTAACGATAACTTCATTAAAGAGTGGTGGTTAATCGTTTTGTGTTGTTCTTGCATATTGTTTGAACGTTTTACAACTAAAAAAACAACAACATGAGTAGAAGTTATAGGCAAAAAAGTTAGTACCTTAATTTCTTGAATTTTCACTTTATGTTGTTTCACACTCCCATTAGTCTAACCATTTTCGATGAATCTAGCATTCCCAATTTTCGTTATTTTTGTGCTATAGTTAGGACAGTAAAATCTATACCCTTTTGAATTTTATGGATAACTAATAAATAAACTATTGGTTGTTCTTGAATTCGATTTCTTTTCATGTGGGTTGTATATTTGTATTTCTGTTAGGCAAACCCTAAACATGCAAGTGTTTTAAACTAGGTCTCTTTCTAATCCACAATTTAAAAGGAGTTTTTGGAAATGCCTTACTAGGAACCTGATATAACAAGTACACAATGATTTTTAATGCATCCATATGCAATGATAAGGGTGAAGATGAATTACTTATCATATTCCTAACTGTATCTATTAGTGTATGGTTATGTCTTTCTGCAACACTATTTTGTTGCAGTGCACCAGGTATTGTGTATTGAGCACATAGGCAACATTCTTTAGAGAACTTAGTAAAATGAACCAAGATTTGATCCTGACTTATGATATTTTCCATAATATTAAGTACTCTTGTCAATTCTAATAATTTTCACCTTTCTATCAACTTATCTCTTAACCTTGTTTATAAATTCCTTTAAGGCATCAACTAATTGAAGTTTTTCAGACAACAAATAGAAATAGCCATAACTGAAATCATCAATAAAAAAGATAAAGTATTTTTCTTTACTAAAATATGGAACATCAAAAACTCCACAAACATTAGTACATATTATTTCAAGGAGCTTTATGCTTATTGTGATTGTTTTCTTAATTGTGTGAATGGTGTATTTACCTTTAATACAGTCCATCTATATACCAAGATCAAAAAAGTCCAAATCAAGAAGAATTTTATTTTTTACTAATCTTTGGATTCTTTCTTTTGATATGGGGTCCAAACATTCATGCCACAAATAAGTAGAATTTTCATCCATGAAGGCATGTTTTGTACCAATATTATGATATAGGGTCAATAATGTTTCAGGAAAGAAATTATCAAGTTTCAACTTATATAAGCCATCACAAAACATACTGAAACTAGTAAGACAATTATGTTTAAATAAACTAAAACATTTATTCCTAAATTTAAAAGAGTATCCTTCAACATCAAGTTTTGATAATGAAACTAAATTTATAAAAATAAAAGGTACGTAGAGAGTTTGAAAAAGATCTAAATGATGTCTAGTAGCTAAAATTAAATAATAGGTTTTGATAACTTCAACTTGAGCCTTGACTATATTCTCCATGAGCACAAATCTCTCATTGACATTTAAGGTATGGGTTATAAAGACTTCCTACAATGTATTTGAAATGTGAATGGTGTAACTAGAATTAATCCACTAAGTGTTGTAAGGAACTTTTAATAAATTTGATTCAAAACATATTAAAGCACTAAACTTACCTTTTTTTTCGAACCATGCCTTAAGTTTTAGGCTGTCTTTTTTATAGTGTCCAAACTTCTTACAAAAATGACTCTTATCATTTTTATGTTTCTTCCTTTGGATTGGTATAGATGATTCATTTAATTTAAGTGGTCGTTTGACCTTTCCAAACTTCAATCTTGGTTTGCTTTCAACTTCTGATAATGAGGTCATAAGATTGATTAAATAGATTCCTTGTTTCTTAAGTCTTGCCCTTCTTTGAATGAGTTTGTTTTTTTATCTAAATTGTATTCCATTTATCTTTAATTGTATTATAATTAATTTGGAATGCACCACACTCAAGAGGCAAGGAATTAATAACAAATTGGACAATGAAACTTTTATCCACAATCATTCCCATGGTCTTCAGCCTTATTCCTATATTGGTTATTTCAGTTACATGTTCATACATAGTATAAGAACCATCAAACTTTATATTGGTAAATGTTCTTATTAATGTTGTAGAATAAGACTTATCTTAGATTCAGATTGAGAAGCTATTTCTAACAACCTTTTGTATTCCTTTCAATTTGCACAGTTATGTGCTACATGTTTTATCATTGACTTCGATTGATCATGCACAGACAAGGTGACATAGGTAACTTAGTAGTGCATCTCTTCATTATGCTTTGAAATATAATGATGTTGAATTTACACACACAGTCATGTATCTTGATACTTGTTAACTTTATACTTTGACCTCTACATAAGATTGCTACGCAACTTATAAACTCATGTTGTTTAAAATTGTACCTACATGATTGTGTGTCTTCTACAAACACAATCGTGCGTCTTATAATTTGTTGACTTATAGACCTTTGACCACACATGAGATGATATTTACAACTTAACGTACTCATGTTGATTTAAAATGTGTCCGTAAGATCGTGTTTTCTTTTTATACGATTATGTTTAACCAACTTCAAGTTACTCAAAAATTACAGATCCTAGCATCGGATAAGCATATGAAGTCATGTGTTTCATGTATGATTTCCACAATAACTAAGCACAATTGTGTTTGTAATACACATAATCATATGTCTACAAATTCCTACAAAAAATAAAGTTTTGCCCATTTTAGTTATGAATTCATTCATGCTATGGTTAGATTAGTCATTTTAAAATATATTTGTTATCATCAAAATATTAAGGGTGCAATAGTTTTTAATTTGTTTCTACATTATTTTGCATCAAATTAAATCAAATTTAGATTGTTATCTTGGGAGATTATAAGGAGACTATCAATACAATTCAAAATTTTTCTTTACTGAGTTTTTCTTTCTTAACTCTTATCATGTTTTCCTTCAATTGCTGGTTTAATTTTGCCTTTATTATGAAATAAATCTTTTAGATTGAGAGTAAGGTTAGCTAACATATGGATTTGTAAAATCTTGTTATTGTGATTAAAGAGTATGTTATTTCACAATAAGTGTGTATTATATGCTTAATATTTATTAGAAACATGATTAATTTTTAATAGATTTATGTTATGTGATTAAAATTGAGAGGTGATGTTACACAAATGCTCAAATAACATATGTCATGGATTAATTAAATATAAAGATATATAAATTGATACATGCAACAATCATTGATACAATTAATTTGTGTTGAAATCTAGTAGATTTTCATAGAGTAGTAATGCACTTTCATATAATTAAATCTACATAAAGATGTAGTAGGTTATTAGATAGTGAAGTAGAAATTAATAATGCTTGAGAAAAAGTATCGATCAATTTAGAAAATTTGATTGTCACATGAATAATATAATTTCTTCAATCATAGGAAAAACATACTTTGAAATGGATAAGTGAAATTAACATCTTAGCATTATCTCTCATTGTTTTCATCTTGTTGAGTTAGTTGTGCTTTAGTTTTATTTGTTTTGATTAAAGATTAGTTTAATATTATATAGTTTTTTCATTATATTTGATCTCAACCTAGAACAATACACGATTGTGCACTGACTATGCATGGTCGTGACTTGGCCAAGTCATCCAGTTGAAATATGATTTGATCACATTTGAATCTAATTTGATAAACACCATGGATCTTATCCACCTGGTGATAATGCACGAGCGTGTACTTAATCGTGCATGACTTTGACTAGACTATATATCCATTTTTGACTTTCAAGCCTATATATTTGGACAAGGCAAGTCATCTGCGATTTTACTAGTACACACTCTCCCCCAAGATTAGTAAATCATATGCCTCCAAAATTCAATCAACTCTTATTGTATGTAATCCACAAACTATCTACTATGTTGGTAATATCCAAATTTGGGTTAAATCCAAACACAAATTATGAGTAACATTTAACAAGACATTATGATCACTTGGTTAACTGAGTGTCATTAAACATCTCTAAGCTTGTGATTATCATACAATTTGATCATTTGATCATTTTATTTTTCTCAAAGCTAAAACATAAATGAAGTGTCTATCTTAGTGTCCTCTTGAAAACAATTGACATATACATCAACAATTAGAATCAAACTTCAATATGTTCTTATGATAGTCGTAGATTTGATTGATTATAGATGTTTGTCAATATTCTTATAAAAGCTATTGCTTTCATTCTTGAGAATGACAAATCCTTTATTAATCTATTATAATTTTCATATAAATTACAATATAGTCAATCATTACCTTTATATTAACCTTTTTTTACCATAATACATTGAGTGGCATGAAATTATATTAATTCTTGTACAAGGCAGTATAATGACCTCTAGTCTAAGGATGAAATATACCTATTAAGTTAAAAGAATATTTTCATAAATATTGGAGTCATCATCCATATGGTATCTTTTTCTCAAGTTAGTTTAGTGAACATGCTTAAGCAGTATGCACTCATATGTTGCACAAAGCTGCAAACAACAGTTGTCGGCCTTTCAAATCCACTTTTCGCACAAATTAGTTTTCTAGCAACAAAAATGGACAAAAAAACAACCAAAACATTTCTTATGAATTTTTCTATATTTTGGTGTATGAATTGATAGATTTTGGTTAGGATTGTATAAAGAGGCTAATGACTTTTGATCACAAAAAACCACACAAATAGTGTATTTGACGACGAAAATGGATAAAAAGTTAACCAAATGTTTTTTATGAAATCCTTTATATTTTAATATGTAGATTAATACGTTATAGTTAGAATTTATGTCAGACAAAAGCATTTAAAGGTTGGAAAATAGTCATTTTGGCTGAAATTTTTCGATAGATTCATAGTAGGATCTATGCTTGATGTGTTAATATTAATTTGGTTCCAGAAAAACATGTATTATAATATATGTCATGTTCTTTTTGACGTAATCTTACTAAATATCTATAGACTTCTTGTTGACAAAATTCATATTGCTCCCCACACTTATAATAATATCACTAAAACCCAATTTTAACAAAAATTAAGTTTTAACTTAAATTTCGTATAAATATCTTAAAAATCAAACTCCCTTCTATAAAATTGAAGATAAAAAAATTAAAATTTCACTAAAAAATTGTAAATATGATACTTGTTTTCTTAGATGTAAAGGATGAGTTGTATAGAAAAGATGAAGGGTGGCATTGTCATTGTGACGGTAAAATACAAAATTGATATAAAAATATTATAATTAATAAAATTGGCACATGTACTTCATCTGGCTTAAACTTAAAAAAAAAAAATATTGGTCTTTTATTATTATTAAAATTAAGTTATTTTTTAAATTTAAAATAGAAGCAGAAGTAAACGCTTATTAAATGTTGAAAAGGCTACCCTAGATTTCCGGTACCCCACAAGTGTGGAGCCTGTAACCCTGAAAATCAAAATCCAACCACCCCCGTTCATCCGACTCCCTGTCCCACCAAGACAAAACGCTCTACTTGTTGTCCTTCTAGACGCACCCAACATTACTACACCTAAGATTCACCCCTCTCTTGTCTCTGTTTCTACTCACTCTCTGCTTCAATGGCTTGCTCTGCTGCCACCACCACCACCGTCACCACCGCCTCTTTGATGTTCTCGAACCCCGCCCGACCTCGTTTCCCCTCTTCGTCGTCTCAAACCTTAACCATCCCTCGCTCCTCCTCTGGCCTCCGTATCCCTCTCCGCCGCTCCTGGATCCCACATTCCCTCTCTTTCTCACGTGGGTCCCATTCCAGAAGGTCTTTCGTCGTCAAAGCAACCGTAAGCCTTTTTTTTTTTTTTTTTGTTAATGCGATTATGCTTTTGTTTGGTTAGTGGAATGAATTGGATAATGTGTGCAAATTATGAATTTTTAGAGTTGTGGAATCTATAGATTTAAAATTTTTTTTTTAGGGTAGTTTAGGTTGGTTGAAGCCCAATTGAATTAGACTTTTAGTTTTAATCATTTAATGCCCTCTTTTCTGCTTTATAATGCTTGAACGTGGAACATTTTGCAATTTAATTGCTAATATGAGTAATGCATATGGAATAAATGTTTGATATAATTCGCGAGATCTGCCGGGGAGAAGATGCATAATGCAGGATTTAAGATTTTAAAGTTACTTGTATGACATTGATTTACCTTCTGCTTATAATGCTTCTTGTCTGTTTTTGCAGGATGATGCACCATTGGTTGGAAATAAGGCACCCGATTTTGAAGCAGAGGCTGTTTTTGATCAGGAATTCATCAAGGTTAGAAGAATATAATAACATGTAACTTGCATTATTGGTTGTGCTGGACTTCTATGTGAAAAGTGATATCCTGCATTGAATTGGATTTATGTGGTGTATACATACCATTTACTGTATGTAGAAGTTATTTCCTTATTGATGCAGGTCAGTCTTTCAGAATACATTGGGAAGAAATATGTCATTCTATTTTTCTACCCATTGGACTTCACATTTGTCTGTCCTACAGGTTGGTTTAAGTTTGAACTGATTATAACTGAAGTTTCAATGACAGTAGAAGTACAGAATTTCTTATCTTTATCTGTTTATTCCTTGCAGAGATCACTGCCTTCAGTGATCATTACGAAGAGTTTGAGAAACTAAACACAGAGATATTGGGAGTCTCAATTGACAGTGTGGTAAGTTATAAAATTTTTAAATTGCTCCAGTGCTGTCTTCTTACAATCATATTTTAGTAGTATTAAAAGGTTTGCTGCGTGCATATGGTTCTCTCTAGCAGTATAGTTTATTAAGAGTTGCCTTTCATGATTATTCTTCGCATTGCTATTTATATCTCTCCCTTTGATTGTAGCTTTTTTCATTTGTTTGTCTATCCTAATATAATGACACTTGCTGGTGATGTCTAGCCATCATGAATGATTGCCTTAGCTTGAGAATTTTATTGCTTTGTTGCTTTAACACAAAGTTGAGATATCAGCTTTACTGCTTTCTTTTCTGTGATAGGCTTGATTTTGATTGCTTGTATTTTGTTCTGATCAGTTGAAGTGGGCTAGTTATTGCTTGCAGATTAATAGAGATGCATATAATATGAAAAAGGTCATTGTGGTATTTGACTGTTTTTGTGTGATAATTTTGTATCTGAAGGTCAATAAATAAAAATAAAAGTGCATGTAAAACATAGTGAGAAATCGATGATGCAAATTTTCTTCAAAAAGCATACATGTTGTTTGTGTGTAAGTAGATCTTTTACCAAGTAATATGGAGTAATGCTCAAAGTTGCAGGAAAGAATTTTAGAAATAGGAAAAGAGAGAAAAATATATCTGTATGTAAGAAGAAGTCTGGTTTACTTTACATCACCAAAAATATTTTTGTTTAACCATATATATTACCTTTGTATTCAAGATAGAATTTGTGAACCAAGTTACTAGCCTCATTTATTTAATGGTTGAGACTACAATTGACTTTCATATTTTAGGAGTTATTTTTTCTGAATTATGAATTGAATTTGAAATTTAATTGAAGTGTTTATCTCTGGCATGATAACTATTGAATCTACTTAAAAAAAAAAAAAAAAAAATATTGGATCTGAAATATGATACACATACTAATCTGGATCACCCTCTGTTATTTTACAGTTCTCGCATCTAGCATGGGTTCAAACTGACAGGAAGTCTGGTGGTCTTGGTGACTTGAAATATCCTTTGATTTCTGATGTCACCAAGTCAATTTCAAAGTCTTTTGGAGTTCTGATCCCTGATCAGGTATGAGAAGACCTAAATTTGTGCAAAAAAATGCTGTTAAGTCTCTATCCTAAAGATGGATTTGCCTATGTCCTGTCTGTCCTGTGGATCATTTTGATTGGATGTAAACGTTGTGGTTATAAATCATATTACTGCCCTATCTCATGCTTCGTCTTTTGCGGTGGAAATTTTCAAATTTTCTGTGTGTTTGTTTATAAAGCTTGTTCTGATGGAGAGTCAGCATATTAAATGACATTTGTGGAAGAATCTTATCCCAGATTCCTCACAGACATTGATCAAAGTATTCCTAGTTAAATTTAATTATTGAAAACCATATTTACATTAAGAAGTCATTCGATGCAATGATCTTGCATTGCAAGGTTGATGTTATTAATGCTCCATGATCTGAGCAGAATCTTCATACTTCATCTAATGTTTGGGAGGGCTCACTTCCTGAAAACATGTGGTCAAGTATTAGTGTACATATCAGTTGTACAATTATCTGTTATTTTTGGAAGTGATTTTAGTTTTTACTAGAATAAGTCTGAGGTTTTTCAGTTATAAAGTAATTTCTCATGAACACTGAAGATTTTTTATTGAGACTCACTGATCATTTCAGAGTGTCTGTGTTTGAAATTTTTTATTCAAGATCTGAAATTTAATGTCTCCTCTTTTTAGTAGTTTCCCACATTATACCCTTTTTCCATTGTAAACAGTCTTATAATTGTGGTTGCAATACAGGGAATTGCATTGAGAGGACTTTTCATTATTGACAAGGAAGGAATCATCCAGCACTCTACCATCAACAATCTTGCCATTGGCCGAAGTGTTGATGAGACAATGAGAACCCTCCAGGTAAAATAACTGTCAAAATATATTTAGACATTTATTGTTTATTGTGCTAATGCTTCGATGCATTGTACAGGCCTTGCAGTATGTGCAAGAAAATCCTGACGAAGTGTGCCCAGCTGGGTGGAAGCCTGGTGAGAAGTCAATGAAGCAAGACCCAAAACTCAGCAAGGAATATTTTGCTGCAATATAGAGGGGCTAGCTTTGATATACCAGTTACATATCTATGTTTATTAGGGAGCTGTAGCTGAGTTTTGTTATAATGTAGTATCATTCACTGATTCTGAGTTTTGGGAGCCATTCAATGAGAATAAGTTCATTGGATTTGAATGAAACTTACACCTTGTTTTTCAAGTTGAATGCATACACAATCTGTGGTTAATAACCACTCATATTTTGTATGGATTAACTATTGTTAAGTAATGTCATGTGCATTAATAATAGATATCAATTTAGATAATAATAATAATAATATTATGTCATCGTCTGATTTGAGTGTGCTTTTTATCGATAATTTAAAATTATTTAATTATATAATGATATATCATCATTGATTTTCATTATAATGTATATAGTTTTATTGTCTGTTGATTTAATCTTGGTAGGTTGACTTTGCTATATTTAGAACTACTTAAACATAAATTATAAGTTGATGATCAATATCCTATAATTCATGGGTCACACATCCGATGAATTTATACAAAATAATTGTCGATCGATTCAATTTTTTTGAGGTCATAATTCTTTCCCACTTCTTAACTGAAATATTTTCATACAAAAATGTTTCAATTATGTTAAAAATTCATTAATTTGGCTTAGTATTAAGTTGTGAAAGGAGACCAAAACTCTCAACTGTTACTCTCCTTGAGGCATAAAATAAGCTTAGGATGATTATAATTTTAATTGAGATACTTAATCTCAAAATTATTATCTTGAAAGAGAAATATTAACATGGACACTAATTTTGATCTTTAAAGTAGATTTACTGATTATAGAAACTCAATGTAATTGGTCATATTATTTAATCATTGTATTGAACTCACCCAATTATGATTATATTTTCATTGAATATGATGACAAAGAATGTTTCTAACCCTTAATTTTATCAATTGCTTAATTTTTTTTTTTTTTTTTTTTTGTTTCTACTCTTTATGAAAACTATTAGAAATAGCATAATAATGATTAAATACTCTCCCATTCTATTTAAAATTTTTGTTTTCATTTTTAAATCTTGTAAAGTATGTTTTTTCTTTTTATTTTGATATTTCTGATGATGAAAATATATTACCTTAGCTAGTAGATCATACAAGATTCCAAGTTCATCAGATTATCATTTCAACAATCATTTATTTCTAAATATTGGATTGAAATAAGGGGAAAATTGCAAAGTTACATTATGCTTAGCTAGAAATTTATGAATTATATAAACTATATTATAATCCTTTCATCAACAACTTACTGACAGTAAATGAAGACACAGGTGACCCAATGTTACCCTTCTTTACTAATTTACTATCTTAGGAGGAAATTTATCAATAAATGGAACACATGTCTCCCAGTTAAGTGCTATGTATAAATCTATTAATTCAACATTATGACTCTACAAATATTATAATCTGTCCCTTCAATCTATGTGTTTATCTAAAACAATCCACAACATGCTATAATTAAATCTACTATTCAATATTATAGCACTCTCCTATAAATTATCTCAATTAACAAGCCCCTCAATGTATGTAATTATATGGACAATTGAGCAGCATGGATAGTATCATAAACAAAATTAAATAATTTGCTTGGTAAAAGGTGATCATGCTTCTTGTTTAGCTAAAAATAAATAAAAAAAATAAAAAAGCAAATAATATGTATAATATATAACAGGTTTAAGCACTTATAATAATATATATTTTTTTCAATAGCTCACAAAAAGAGGTAGACCACCCAATCCTTTTCTTCCACACTTTTTGTATAGAATCAGAGACAATGTTTGCTGCCTCTATTCCAAAAAGAAGTAGAAGTTTCTGTGCTCGACATCGACGGTAAAAGAACCGTATATACGTATATACTAAGTATGCAAAAAGAAAATGAGATGTCATCTGAGGTATGACGTGGCCACACCGGATTCAGGAACATTAGCAAGCCTTTCCTCCCACACCAACTTTGATGTTATTTCATCATGCTGAGGGACATACTCCTGATTCATTGGTAAACAAGATTGAATAAAAATTCACTCTGAAGTTGTTGATAAAATTATAGCTTTTGTTATGCATATTTACCTCGAGTTGTTTAAATAACTGTTTTGCAGTGGGGGCGGATACGAGGATGCGGCGTGCAGTTGGTGAGATGAAGCCTTCATCGACGGCTTTATCCACGAAAGACAATAAGGAATTGTAGAAGCCATCAACATTCAAAAGACCAACCTGCAATAAGAAAATAGAAGAGGAAACAGACAACTTACTTTCTAAGTTATGGGATGGAAAGTATAATAATATTCAAATGATTTAGAGAACTAAAACACAAAGACATGAAAACAAAACAACAACTTTCTTTTTGACCAATGTGAATTTGAGCTAATGATTCTCCAACTTAAACAGAGATTTTTCTTAATCAAATCTTCGACTATCTTTCCACGTGAATCCGGTTGACATTGCACATGCATTGGTTCTAATGTTTCTATTTCCACATCACAATCAATAAGATTTATTATCTCAAACGGGTAAACTAAGCCTTCAACGAAACAACATAAACAGATGTGTACTAGTGAGACAAATAAAGAAACAAGGTGAGGTTGCATACAGGTTTATCGTGGATTCCAAGCTGAGCCCATGTTATGACTTCGAGCAGCTCTTCGAGGGTGCCATACCCGCCTGTTAATTAAATATTTATTTACAATTATTATATTAATACAATTCACAAACTACGACAAAATGGAATTTGTAAAACATTAGTGTCGAACAAAGGGCTCGTGTTCATACCAGGTAGGGCGATGAATGCATCGGCTTGTCGGGCCATCTCGGCTTTTCTCTGGTGCATGTCAGAAACGGCTCGAACTTCTCCAACAGTCTCCCCAGTTATCTATAAAAATGGAAAAGCGTGTAAGGTTTCATCAACATTTAAGAAATTTTATAATTAACTCGACAAAAAACAATGCTTTCCGGGTAGATTTTCTAAAACATTTTACACTTCTTTCAGAACATTGATTAGGTAAACAAACACATGCTCACAAATAACTAACTACTGACATGGTCGTGTTACTATCTTAAGCATCAGAATGGATTAGAAAATGGAATTAAATATGTAATTTCCCATAAACATACTGGTTTGATTTTAATTCCTTTCGTACAGTCAAGCGCAATGAGGACACAAGGTCCCATGACGAAAGGTTTAATCCATCAGGTTCATTACTTTATTCTGAAAATTACACATACATAATTCTAAATCAGAAGAGAATAATAGCTTTGAAAATTCTCAATATATTTACCTGTCTAGGCATTAGAGATCTGGGAATAATTCTGCAAAACAACAAAGCATGAAGTATATGAATAATTAGCACCATTATTTGCTGAAAATCTTTTAAGGGTTTTCAATTAACTAAGACATAACAAAGAAGAACTCAATGATTTAGGCCCCAAGGAGCAAAAAGTCACTTTATAAAAGAGGATTTTGTGTTGCTTTTTGGGATTAAAAGGGGAAAAGATGCGCTCCTAAAAAGTTCACAAACTTTACATCAAACTTGGCTTTTCCAATGTCTTATGTTTATAACAGGAAAATTCCAGTGAGGACTGATAATTTCAACGATTAAAAACTTTACGATCTTAACAGAAATCTTTACAGATTGTTAAGACTCGGGCTTTTTTAATCATTAAAACCATGTTTCAGTATAAACCACTTTTCACATAAAGGAATTTTTTTTTTTTTTATAAAGAAGCATTATTTCTGAGAACCCACTTCATAAAAAGTAGGAAAAACTTGCATGGTATGAGGCTTAAAATGAAAATAAAAAATAGAAAATAGAAAAACAAGTAAGAGTAATAATGTAGAGGAACAAACCCTAGAACATGGCGCCCACCATCATGAACAGCTTGAGAAACAAGACCCATCAAGCCTACACTCCCTCCTCCATAAACCAAATCAATATTTCTATCCACCTTCATTGAAAACCAAACCATCAATAGACGTTTTTATAATAACTTATTCATCTTATATTATATATAAATAAAAACCAAATCAGTTTTCAGTGAACCCATAAATAAAAATCATGGAGGTCTGGTGATGGATGTTTGTTGAAGTGAACAATGCAAAGACCACGCTCGGAAGAGTCATGATATCCAGTAGCACGTTTGCCCCTTCTCTAAAGAAAAGCAAGAAAGAGAGAGAGAAAGGGAAATGTTTTTCAAATTTTTTTGTTCTTGTTTTCTTTGTATTTAAAAAATATTATAAAATCACAAACTCAAGATCATGCAAAAAGGCTGCTCAACTGACAGCCAGGTTACAGCTATCAATTCGTCCTCTCTCACTCATCCATTCATGCCAAACGTAAACCCTAAACCTTCTCTTCTCTGGCGAACATTTTCACCATTAACAATCATAACCCCACGTTCATAACCTTTAATTCTTTCATTTTAATAGAAACGAACACAAACCATACCAGTCCACTTGAAAACAAAAACCATCAATGCTGATATTAAAATCATTTCGTCATAAACAGAAAATTCTTGCTCAATTACGAGATATAAACTATTGTATTGCACCAATGAAACAAAACCGAAAAAGACTCAAATTGACCAAGATTTCCATTGAAGTGTATTGAAGAAAATAACTAAACGGGATTCAAAATAAAAACTTCAAAGGCATCAAACTGCAAAAAAGAAAATTTTGAAACGAATGGAAAGAAATTAAGAGTTGATGAGTTATTACCAGTTCTTTGCCCAACGCGACAGCGGCTTCTTGGTAGCTTGTTTTATTTCCAGAACTGCTCCCACAGAAAACACAGATTCTTCGGAATCTAGACTTTGTCACTTCTATATCTCTCTTTTGTGTTTGTTTTTGCATCTTTTGGTTTTGGCTTTGTTTCTGCATCTTTTGGCTCTGGGAAAAAATGATCTCAGGGACGAAGGGAGGAGGGTTGAGAATGAGAACAAAGTGAGTAGTTCTTTTTCTGATAATAATAATTATTATTATAAGAGCTACTACTCTCAAACTCAAGAACGCGTTCAACAAGTTGTTAGTATATATAGAGAAGGAAAACAATTTTTATTCATTTTATACTCAGTTATTTGTTTATTATTTGAAAGATAGAGAAGGAGTTTTCTTTGTGAAATAAATAAATAAATTCCACTAGAAATCTTAAGAAAGTTAGAGCTGTGATCTTCTGCTTCGCACGTTAGAAATTTTAGTGGTTCAACAATCCTCCATGTCAACAACCCTTCCATGTGGACATGGAGGATTTAAGATTTATGAGTTTACTCCTTGCTAGCATTTTCATGTTTAAAAATTAATTATTTAAAATTTTGAGGTTTTAGTTGGACAATAAACTGATTTTGTTACATTTTTTTTATTTTTAATTTGGGTTTAATATTTAGTAAACATGTTTTTTATAATGATTTTAAAATTTTTTTTAATAAGTTATATTTGCACCTTGTTGAATTTTAATGGTGACAATGAGATTTTTTATTTTAAATAAAATAAAATAATCTATTTCTTGATTAATTGTTAATTAATTAGTTTAATCGTTTTCATTGGACTCTTTTAGATCGTGTTTGATTTTAAAAGGATTTTATTCCTACGAAAATAGATTACCTTAAGGATGTGTTGGGTATTTTAAAAGTTAAAATAATACTGTAATATTATTTTAGTTAAATAATTTAATATATTAAAATAAATTATTAAATAAAGATAATACTATAATAAAATTAAGATTACAAGACAATTTTTTTAATACATAAAGAGAATGAGGATCACCACTTATGATATTTGTCACATCAATTTAATAATAAAATAATATATATTTTTTATCATTTAGTAAATCAAATAAGTTAATATCAATAATAAATAATAAATTTCAAAGTAATTTTATATCTCCTCAAGCCAAAACTATATTAAAAATTAATAGGTATAAAATAGTAAAATATTTAGGTAAATTGATATATATATAAATAATTATTATATTTAGTTGATAGTAATAAAAAAACTATAATGTTATTTTATTTAAATATTCTTAATATATCAAACTAAATTTATTAAATATTGATAAAATTATACTAAATTTAAAATTATTAAGGTAATTTTTAATAATTAAAAAGAATCAAGCAATTAGATTACTCTTATATTACAAGTCCCATTAATTTAATAATAAAATATTTCAGTAATTTTAGAAGATAAAATTTTATGTGAATTATTATATTATATTGATGCATTAAGAAAACATCCATAATGTTTTCCTTTATTATTATTATTATTATTATTTTGTCTTCCCTTCTAGTTCTTTAATAAGGTTTACAAAATATTTCCTTCTGTTGTTTTTTTATTCCACCAAATACACTTTAAAAGAAAATTAAATGACTCTTGTAAGGTAATTTATCAAGTTAATTATATTCAAATTGATATAATATATATTTCTCTTACAATTTTCCAGGTAACCACTGTCAGACTCAAATTATAAGTCGAAAAGAAATCTAATTCAGACTATTAAATAATAACAAATAAATATTATATAAAAGTGGAGAGTTTCCCTTAAACTTCGTATTTCATATAAATAAAACACAATTTCACCAACACAAGAGGGGAGCATAATGTTACCCACATTCAAGAACTTGCTCACTATAATTAAATTCTTAAAAAAATGGTCATAAACGGGGAGCCACCTTCCGGGAACAAGAGGGCAGAATTTTTTTTTATGATACATGGTCAAAATTCTTTCTTAAAAAACTCATGGATCCATGAACGAGCATAGTTTTAACTCGTAACCTATGGGATAAGCAGGATAAATGTTCTTCTATAGCGCAAAACATGAAACACCCACCAAATTTGTCATAATAACAACTCTTATTTGATATTAAAAATCTTTTATTATTAATAAAAAATTATCTCTTTAAATTCGATAATTATAATTAAAGTATAATTACTTTTTTATGTATTAAAAGTATAATTACATTTATCTATCAATAATCACTACGATTTAAAATTATGTTGCCCTAACTCTCACCACTAATGAAACAAAAACAATGAGAAAAGGAAAAGAGATTTGATATGTTATCCTTAAAAGCACTTAGAATACTTTTAGTTATGGCAGAAATGGATTATTGATCTTTTATGTCAAAACACATAAAATATATATATATATATGATTTTTACTTATCTTATTATGTTTATTTATATTCTTTATATTTCTCACTTATACATACTTTCATTTTAAAAATTAAATATATTTGTAAATCATAAAAAAAATTACAAAAATCATATGACTTTAAGGTGATATCACATGATATCATATAACTGATTAAAATAAATTGTTGAAATTCTAAACAGTTGTTAGTAATTTGACAATTTTGAAATTATTTTATTTTTAAAATAATTTTATTTTAACTCTGTTAATATTTTTGACAAAATAATCAAAATATTTTCAAAAATAATAATAAAAATATAAAATAATATTAAAATAATAATTAAATATTTTTTAAAAATTAATAAAATAATGTAAAATAATGTAAAATATATAAAATAATCAAAACTAAACAAATTTGACAATTTTGCCACCTAGACTGGCTGCCAACGATGACAAAATGGTTGTTTTGAACAAGATTTATAGTTTTTAACTATTATTGATAACAAAGATAGTCAAATTTAATTGTTTTTATCAAAAATAGTCGTTTTTGTCATGGTAGTGATTAGATTTAACTATCAATCAAATAAAGTTACTATTTGGATAGGTTATTAGTAGTCATCTTTATTTTTTAAATTTTTTTATTTAAAAAAATAAAAATATTTTTTAATCAAATAATAATTAATAGTTGACCATTAAATTTAATTATTAACTTTGATTAATAAATAAATATATAAATTCTAAAAAAATTGATGAATAAATTTTTATTATTTTAAAAAACCTGGTATGGGATTAACTCATCTGGCCAAACAAACAAAAAAACTCACACCTTTTTTTTTTTTTTTTAAAGCCAACATTTTATTTAAGCGCTCGTTTTTACATTTTTGGGTCTGCTCGGCCTTTCTCTATGCCACACTCTTAACAATTCTGTATCAGCCAAACCATGCCGACTGTTTTGTCATGGCACGTGAGGCTATCCAGCAACTCTCACATTTAACCATAGAGTGATGTCCACGTGGCGGTTTGAAAACCTCAAGGCAAAGCTCAAAAAAGCATATAAAATGTTGGGAAGGAATTCAACTGACGATTCTGATCCGATGCGACGTCTCTAATGATGATGCTTTTGCATGATTCATTTTCACTGTCAATTTGATTTGACAATTAAATAATTATTTAATCATTTAGTAGTACTATCCAGATCAACCCCATAGTTTTCTTAAAATTTTCAACACCCACTGGTATGCGAAATAGCAACTAAACCCTCATTCCCTTAAGCAAATGTCAATAATGTCATGTTAAAATGAACATTGACCTTTATACCCTCCTAACCCCTGAATCCTTTTCCCGTCAACTCTTCTTACTCCAAAATATATGTCAAATTAACCCCACCTCCTATTCTAATCAATACCTAAACTTTTGTGAAATTACAATTATTTTTTATTCAAATTTATTGATTTAATATCTAAAAAAAATTAGTCATCAAATTATGATAAGTTATATAATCAATAATCATAATATATGTAAAAGTTTTTACGTTCAAAAATATCAAAAAGTTTATTTAAAATTATAATAATCTTAGTTTGTAAACATTTTTGTTTAAAGATATTAATAGATTAAGAGTTGGATCGAGTTAAGACCTACAAATTCTTAGACATTCGAAATGGGTTGATTTAAAATTTTTTAACATGATTCCAATTTTTAATGTATCAATACATAAACAATAACATTATAATGATATTAATATATTTTTATAAAATTTATCTATTTTTAAATTTAAAATAATTAAAAAGGAAAGTATAACGATTGGACCATGTATTTTTGATCAAATCTGAAAGTGTACAGAATTCTTATTTGCCGACAAACTTCCACCGTAGATCCTCATCATGGAGTTCCCGCTGGAGGTCTTTAGACCGTCGACTGAATCTGCACAAACAACACCATGTCAATTCGCAATAAAGATTAACAGGGGAAAAGAGAAGGGACATCGGGGCCTACGCTGATAAATGCAGTGACGTAGTGACAGACAGGTGAGTCGCAGAGAATACACGTGCGACGAGCCGCCGGCAAAAGTGGAAACAGAAGAGGAACACAGCATTAGCTGACGGGCAAGTGAGTGCCTTTTGGTCAAATTACTTCTAAACATTTATAGTTTATGTATTTTAGAAAGTAATATAAACCAAGCTTTCGGGTTAAGAAAATGGTAATTTAGTTGTTATTTTACAAATAAATTACCTTCAGAAAATGAAAGCAAAAAATATTGTTTTTTGATTTTAAATTTTTAGTTATCGATATTTTTTCATTTAAAAAGAAAAAAGGAAATGGGTATTACTTATTTTACAAAATGAAATAGGGAATAAAACAAGGATATATTATGACATTGTACTGCTTTACAAATAATGCGAATATCGACCAAATTAAACAAAATTTCAAGGCTGTTTGATTCTAAGCATTTTAACTAGTAAACAAAGGCCGAGGTCGATGGAATGTTGTGAGCTCAAAGAGAAAAGAAAACCATGAATCTTTGAATGTTCCTTCACACATAAAGAATAATGAAAATCGATTTAAAGAAAAAAAAAAAAAAAACTAGACTTTGTTAAACATTTAGCCATAAAACCTAAACTCTCAACAGTTTTATATATAAAGAATTTTCAATATTAATCGAGATAATATACAACAATGTGGACATTTCAATCTTTAATTTCGATTTTAGTGAATATTTATTATATTGAATTATTTTAACATGAAGTAGGGTTTGGTGGATAACCAAACCTTATTAAATTAAGTAGAATTTTGTCTAGGATTCGAGTCGGTGTCCCAACTTATCTGAGGCTTTGGATTGTATCGGACATGACAAAACTCGAGTTGTTCGCTAAGGAAGAACCAAATATATATGTATATTTTTGACTTATAGATTGACCAGTAGATTCTAGATTATTAATAAACCATATAATTAAGATGAAGGATTAAAATTCAATCTAGCTGGATCCCAATTCTTTTTTTATTTTTTTTTTATTTTTATTCGGCTGAGGCTCCATTTATTGGTTCGGTTTGCTGTACTCCAATTTGTCCATAAACAAACTAAATTAAAATTGAACGAATTCGATAAATAATTACAAGTTGATTAAATCTAATTTTGTAATAATTATGACTTAATTAGCTAAATTGCTGTTTTAATTATTAAATGGTCAATAATAATCTAAAATATTTAATTCAAATCCAATGGGGAATCTTGTCGAGTTGTTGCCACTGAAGTGGATGCAAAACTGATAAACTTGGAATTAAATATCATTTAAAATCATTACTCAAAGGCCTGTTTGTTTTATTCATATTTGACGCAAATTTTTAATTGAAAATTATATTTACCATAAATACCAAATAAAAAAAAATATTTTGTCCAGGAATTTTAATTTAAAATATTATATTTTCAGTTGTAGGTGATTATTGCATATATATATTTAAAATTAACAGTAGGTTTATTACAATTATCATATTTATAATTCTAAATTTGTGTTTGATTAAGTATTTCATAAATACTTGAAAGAATTATAAAAAGTTATATAAAAATTCATAATTGAATTTTAGAAAATCAAATCAAAACCAACATAATGAATCAAGTAAAGTAATGGAAAAATTAATAGTTTTGTTTTTTTATATATTGGATTGGACTATGTTTTATAAGAATATTAAAAACAGTATAAAAATATCTAAATTAATTTATTTTTAAAATTTGAAAATGTGTTAAACATATTTATCTATACATTGTTTCCAAAATTAAATAAAAAATCCGTAGTTTCAATCTCTTCATCAACTCACATAATAGTCTGTAAAAAGAAGTGATTTTATTTGATTTGAAGAGTTTCGAAGAATCAATACGATGATAAAGGATCGATTTTATGACATAGGAAGGAAAGATTTTTAAAAATGTGTGTTATTTTGTTCAATAATAATAAAAAAAAAATCTTTTAATATCATTTGTTTTTATGACATTTCCAGTTCTGAAAGCACTTAAAATATTAAGATAACACCTTGTTTAAGCGATTTCCATGTTTCAGGGACTAAACTCAAGTCTATAGTCGGTGAGGTCTCTTGATCTAATAAAAATTTTAAACTATAAAAATTTTTTAATTAACAAGTACACCCACTAAGTTTATATTTGTGATTCATTAGATAATAGATAATATTAAAAATTACTAAATAATATATTAATTGTGAATTATATGACCTTAAATAAAGATACGAACAAAAAAACTCATAAGATGGCAGCTAAGATCTTATAAGTTCTACAGAATTGGGCCAGAACAACTGAGACCCTACAGCCCAAGCTTAAATTGGGGCTTTTATTGGTCCAATAGTTTCACTTCAAGCCCTCCAGCCCCTAATCAATCAAAACAAATACATTTTTACCAATTTGTTGTATCATTGTATGGTGTTCCTTTTATATTAGTTCGAGTTTCAGATTAAGAACTTTAATTTTAATTCGATTTGAATTAAAATTGTCTTAATATTTTTTAACCCTAACCCAATTTAAATTATATTTGGATTGACTTTCTACAATTTGAATTGACGTGAAATCATTTATTGTTTTCACTATTTTTAGTATTTTAATTTTTTCGTTAAATTATCCCAATTATTATATAACATAACACTTTATTTTGTTTGTAAACAAGATACTTTAAAATACATTAATAATTCAAAATAATTAAATCTTATTCACACTACCAAAACATAGTTTGAAATTTTCAAATAAAAGCCAATAAAATACAAGTAATTATAAACATATGAATATGTATCATATAAAGATTTTAGTTGTTATTGATATATTTTTTTTGATTTTTTTTAATCTGTTGTAAACAAAATTTATTACATTAATATTTTTCTAAATATTTAGAGCGTTCAAATTACGTTCATATTAATTCAAACGCAATCTAATTTAGTATTAAATTAATTTAAATTAAATTTTATATAAGAAATTTTAATTCTAACTTTTTTTTTTTTCGTACCATGTCGCCCTAAGTACACGGATCTAAATATAAATTGGCAGGTATATCGCAGTCTTTCTACAAGCTATCAACTTAGTCCAAAATTTAGGTCAACTAACTTTTAATCTGGTAGAGTAGAAGACTAATATTCTAATACGATGAAAAGTAAAATAGACTTTTTCCATATTAACAAATTCATAAAATTTTTAACGGTAACTTTATTTCGTTACTTAAGTCCAATGATCACCACCAGTTCTTTACATATTTTCATTAACAATACTAAACAAAGTTTTCCATAACAACCTAAAATAAAATAAAATTTGATATTAAAAAAAATTGTAAAAACCAAATTTCTCATATATATACAAAAACATAATTCGAAAGACAAAAAGAGGTTATTAATTAAAAAAAACCACTTTTAGTGGAGTTATAGAATCAGTCAAGAGGTGAGGACTACATGAATATAGCCAAACAACTAAATTAAGTACAATTAGTATTTTTCTTGTAAAAAGGAAATGAGAAAATTTCTAAGTATAGGATAGTGCACGACTGTGTATAAGGATCATACAAAACCATGTGCCCAACAAGCGAGAGAGTTCAAAGTTGTGTTGATACATAACCGTACATATGAGATGCACACCCATGCATCATGCATTAAGTTGCATTAATCATGTGTATGATAGTTATAGATCATGATATATGCATTAATGATGTCTTGTATGCTCGTGTAGAAGTCATACATGCCTGTGCATGATTTTATTTTCGGAACTACATGCTTGGCTTGGGTAAACAAGGATTAGTCATTTTTTAAGCTAAGCACACATACTAAATAGCAAGTTAAAGAGAATGGTGAGGTCTTAAGTGTGTTAAGAGCCTTACAATCATCAGTGATTAAAGAGAGTGTTTTAAAAGAAAATTTTTTTAACCATACGAAGAGAATTAAGCATCATAAAAAATGATATAGACAACTTCTCCTATGCTATATAGTCGATCTTGATGTAAAACTTATATGATGGCAAGGTGGAACTTATGTTGTAAGTTTGTGTTGTAATGGGTTATGAATGCATGAGTTTTTTTTTTTATTTTTATTTAATCATAATGCAATTTTCAAACACGTTTTCTTATATTAAAAAATATAATTAAAAAAATTAGTTAAAAAATTAAATTGGTGGATTGACCTACAACAACATGCGGGTCAACCTATTAAAGGCCTAATAAATACAACCCATTAAGAGCCCATAGGATCCAGGGTTGTGTCTTGAGCCTTGCCTTTCTTGCAACATGACCCAATAAGAAGGCTAAATGGGCCATCTTGGTGGTGACTTGATACTGCATGACACGATCCACTGTCGTGCCTAACATTAAGTTAAAATTTCTTTGAAATTCATTCAACTTAAACTCAACTTATTCAAATCAAAAAAATGACCTAAGCTTGATCTAGCTCATACCTTGTCGATCCCTAGTAGTTGTGGTGGAGTTGGTGACTTTGTGTGGGCATAGTAGGATTTGGTCACGACATTGGTGGCGATGATGGTGGCATGTGAGAGAAGATGAATGTGGAATGAAGAAGAAGATAATTTGTAATTTATATTCATTTTAATAAGTCTATATTTTTTTTTAATTTTAATGCCATTGTAAATGTATAAAAGTAATTATACTCATCATATTAATATTTAAACTTTTAAATTCAATTATTAAGAATATTTTCATCTTTTTTTTGTTTTAACATTAAAATTTAACAACTTACCAAAAAAAAAAACATTAAAATTTAACAAAATTTATTAATTAAATATGAAGAAAGGTGTGTGTGAGAATATCGTTTTTAAAATTTAAAGATGGGAATTGTTATTTAGACAAAACAGGTGTTAATAATTCTTCCACCTTTAAAAATAAAATAGTTAAAAGTCATTCCGCTATGAGCATGTAAGATGTTGAAATAATAAGATTAGGATTTGATATATTGATTATTTTAGTATGAATCACATTTTCCAAAACCTTTATATAGAATGAGTGAAAAAAATGCTCGCTTTTATGAGTAACATATTTTTCATATGTTTAAATAAATTATATTTATAGATTATACTACAATCTTAAACTCAATTTATCAGCCAAATATTGCCGAATATGTGCTTCGATTCAGCTAAGAGCACATTTATATTTCAATATCGTCAATAAAAATATTATATCGTTTTGATATATTTTACAAATTCATTGATTCTTTTCCAGTCAATAGCTTTGTCCCAAAGGAACCCAATCAAAATTATATTACAACAAACAATGTTACAATTCCAAAAATTTACTGTTTAAGTTGGTGGTTACTGTTGAAATAATTGATGAAAGACTGAATTATTTCTCTCCACCTAAACTTAAGAAACCATTTTTTAAGTTTGAAAAAATATTTTTTATCCTCGTTTATTTTTATTAATAAAAATTATTAATTTAAAGAATAAAAGGGTAATTTTTTCTGAGATTTTTTACAATTCTAATATGGCTTAATCTCTGTTGAATATATCAAAGTTATAATGATAATTTTACTTCATTAAAAAAAAAAAAGAAAAATCCCTTTCTCTTGGGTTTACTTCATTTTCTGATTTTCTCCCTCCCTCGTTCTTCTTTCTTTCTCTCTCTGCCTCTCTTCTTTTATTATATTTTTCCACCTCTATTCCTTCTTCTTTGCTGCTTTAACTTCCCCAATCCGCTTACATCTCAAATTCGTTCACCGACATCCTTTATGTCACTTCTCCATTTAATTATCACAACGGTTTTTTTCCTTTGAACCCTAACCAGCTTTTTCGCGACTCATTATAAACAAGTCTAAGTTCTCTCTAACTCCTTTATACTCTCTTATTATTATCTCCTTACACTTATCTCAGGAATGGCTCAAGTTAGCTTTCCCAAGGCTTTGTTGTTGGTTTTGGCTTTGACAATCTTCTCCACCGTTTGTGTTTGCTCAAGATGCACCAAAGTTACCACATTCTTTGTTCATAAGAGCGGGGTGTTTTGTCCTCATTTCTAGTTTAGTTTTTGGATAGTCTTTGGTTATCTTTGTGTTAGCTTTCTTGAAGCACTGAATAGAGGATATTTATTTGCTACAAAGATTTGAAATTTATTACTATTCTTTGTTTAGTGAGAGTTGGGTCAACAGGTACTGAAAAATTAGGAGGGAGTCCACAAGATGGGTGGGTAGTGACCACTAGTTTTATAGAGTCGAAACTAGAAAAATTGATCAATTTTTAGATCAAATCACTAAAACTGTTAGCTATTGTTTGAACAAAATATTGATGATGACAAAACGACGTTGTGTTAGTGGTGACAATGACTAACATGATGAAAATGGAGATTCAATATAGTCGATGAAGACGAATGTAAGTGTATCTTATCGTCTTCTTCCATTTGATTAATTTGGGGATTTTTTATTTTTCTTCCATAAGTGGTGGTGAGAATGTATTGCTAGTGACAGTGGTGAAGATGAGAGAAACAAGCGATGAGAATGTACTGCTGGTGGTGGTGGTGTAGATGAGAGAAACGAACGATAAGAAAAAGAAATAAAAAAGGTAAAAAAAAAAAAAAGAGAAAAATTAATAAAATAAAATAAAATAATTATAATTAGTATTTAAAATTAGTGTAATGTATTTCCATAATTTTAACAAGGATAAATTGGTAAATGATATTTGTGTTCAGTATTAAAAGTAATTTTGAATTTTTAATAAAAATAATCATCTAATAACTTATAATGAAATCTAACCGTTTGTACTAACAAAATTTATAGATGACTAGACTTTTCAATCTCAAAGAGTGGAAAACTATTATTTCTCAAAGAGTGAAATTTTTATTTAGGATTTTTTTTTTTTTCCCATCAGTGGTGGTGGGCATGTATCGTAATGGTGGTGAATACAGGAGAAACAAATGATGAGAAAAAGAAATTAAAAAGGAAAAAAAGAAAAAATTAATAAAATAAAATAGTATAATTATAATTAATATTTAAAATTAGTGTAATTTATTTCCATAATTTTAATAATAATAAGTTGGTAAATGATATTAGTGCTAAATATTAGAAGTAATATTGAAATTTTAATAAAAATGATAAACTGGTAATTTACTATGAAATCAAATGGTTTATACTAACAAAATTGACAGATGAACGGAAATGTAGACTTTTCGAATTTAAAAAGATTAGTTCATCAAAGTTTTGGTGGTAAATAGTTATTTGGCCTTAATACCAAAAGACCCCAACAAATCAAACAAGGTGTGATGACATGTTTTGTTTTAATTAAAATGATGAAGTGGTAACTTACAATGAAACCAAATAGTTTAGAACAATAAAATTGATGGAGGAGTGAGAAAATATACTTTTCAAACATAGAAGGAAAAATAATTGTATCATCAAAGTTTGGATAGTAAATGGATTTTGCCTTAAAATAAAACCTCAATGAACATTTCATTCTAGATCTGATGGCATGTTCTGTAAATTCGTATCATGTCAAAAGCCAATTTTGTTTCACTCAAATCAAACTTGATTCCGAAGTCTTTCTATCCGTTGTCATGTTGTCTCGTTCCCATTCCCAGGATAATTATGTCAAAGTTCAAAACTTGTAGGTGAAGAAAGCCTTGGTGTGTTTACTTTCACTAAGGCCGGGTTCCTTTCCACTTTTTACTGTCACTTCTTAATCTAAAAGGCTGTAATTGGGACTTAAATTGAATTATAGGATATTGCCACCACCACCTCCCTCCTATAACTAGAGGGAAAAAAGACGTGATTTCCTGTCACTTTATTTCTCACTGACTTTCTCATGAATTTCATGGCTCTCTCTTGTCTACTTCCGCTGCTTTTTCTCCTCACCACCGCCGAAACCGCCACCGCCGCCACCATTGCTATTCCACTCACTCCTCTAAAAATAAAGCACGCCTCTTCCGATCCCTATAAGCTCCTCAATTCATTAGCCTCTTCTTCGCTGTCCAGAGCTCAACACCTCAAATCAAAATCACGAATCAAAACAAAAACCAACTCTTCTTCTTCTTCTTCTCTTTCGACTCCTTTAACCGCTCACAGCTATGGCGGCTATTCCATTTCTCTTAGGTTCGGCACACCTCCTCAGACAGTGACTCTCATTTTCGACACTGGTAGTAGCCTCGTTTGGTTCCCATGTACCGCCCATTATCGTTGTTCTAGCTGTACTTTCCCCAACGTTGACCCATCTAACATCCCTACTTTCATTCCCAAAAAGTCTTCTTCTTCAAAGCTTATAGGCTGCAAGAAGCAGCAGTGTGCGTGGATTTTCGGGTCAGAAATTGCGGCCCGGTGCAAAGACTGTGACCCGAATGACCAAACATGTTCGCAAGCTTGTCCTCCTTACATTATGCAATATGGTTTAGGCACAACAGCTGGAATTTTGTTGTCTGAAACTCTAGATTTTCCCAACAAAAAACGCCCCGATTTCCTTGTCGGATGCTCCGTGGTTTCAATCCGACAACCTGCCGGCATTGCCGGGTTCGGTCGTGGAAAGGAATCGTTACCGTCTCAACTGGGTTTGGCCAAATTCTCGTACTGTTTACTTTCTCGTAAATTTGACGACACATCGGTGAGTAGCAACCTAGTTTTGGATACCGGGTCGGATTCGGGTAATTCCACTACTTCAAATTTGAGCTACACAAAGTTTTTGAAGAACCCAACGGGGGCCGATTCTGCTTTTGGAGAATATTATTACGTGCCTTTACGAAAAATTGCGGTTGGAAATCGGCACATTAAGATTCCGTACCGATTTTTGTTTCCCGGATCAGACGGAAACGGGGGAACCATTGTGGATTCGGGTTCGACATTCACCTTCATGGAGAAACCCATTTTTGACGCCGTGGCAGAGGAATTCATAAACCAAATGGGGAACCATAGCAGGGCAAGAAAGGAGGAAACTGAGTCCGGTTTAAGGCCATGTTTCAAGATTTCGGGCGATAAATCGGTTAACGTTCCGAAATTGACTTTCCAATTTAAAGGTGGATCAAAAATGGCTTTACCGTTGGAGAATTATTTTGCGTATTATGGTAACAAAAGGGCCATTTGTTTGATGATTGTCACCGACAATCTGTTGGAACCCGGGTTCAACAGCACCGGACCGGCGATAATTTTGGGGAGTTTCCAGGTGCAGAACTTTTATTTGGAGTTCAATTTGGCTGATGAAAAATTCGGATTCGCTAGAAGAATTTGTTCATGAAGGAAATTTTTTAACTTCAGCGTGAATTTATGTTGTAGAACTCTTGTCATATTGTAACAGGATTTTTACGAAGACAGAAGTGATTGTTGTCATATGAAAATAAACGGTGCGTTTTTATGTTAAAAATTGAAATTGAAATTCATATTGGAGTAACAAAGAGGGAATTCGATGAAAAATTGGGTGGTGGGGGTGCCTATTGGGGATGCGATTGTTAAAAGGATAAAATCTTGTAATAAGTATGAACAAACTTGAAATTATATTTCAATATTTCCAAAAATAATAAAAAAAAAGTTTCTAAAAAGGCTCATTTTACAAAGATTAGTAAATAATTCAGACAACTTTTTTGAATAATAAAGCATGAATCTAAAATTTGTAACAAATTCTATATATTTTGTGTTTGGAATGTGAACAAGGTGGTACGTATACTTTCCCAAGGATTCATATATTAAAGAATTATATTTAAAATTTTTTGAAGTTGTTTATAACATGCATAAACATTATTAAATTCTTAGTTTGAAAGATCAACATCATTTATACGATTTCCAACACATAATTTAAGTTCATACTCCCGGCAGGAAGCATCTTAGCAAATGCTCTTTCCGGTAGTGTTTGTCCTGTCCTGTTCTTGCCGACGGAATCTCTTTATTCCTTGTTGGATAATTTTAATGTTTATTTTAAGAAATTATTATTATATTATGGGTATGCGTTTGGTGCTTTTTCTGGACTATATTTGGTTACCATTGTAGATTTTTCGAAACCTCTCGGGTTAAGTAAAATAATTTCGACATCCCTGAGTTTTATAAGCTATCACCTCCAACTTTATCATTTTTTCCCAACCGTCTAATTCTGAAGGACCATCTTTAACATTTGAAGTTCAATTTTATCAATGTTCTTCATAATATTATTTTAATAGGATAACTTAAATTACATATTATATATTTGTAAAACCTTAAAAACATTAAAAAAAAAGTAAAAAAATTAACTAATTTGAATATATATATATATACACACACACACATATGTGATGAATGCCTTTAGAATGGTGTATCCTTGATGAGGGGATCAATATGATCCTGCTTGTGAACATTGTATGTGCATATGTGGTGGTCATTCTAAAAGCATTTGTCACTCTAACATTAGCATGACTAAGAGCATATATACTATGGTAGGAATATTATCTCTATTAAAAGGTAATGATAGATCTTATATGTTAAGGTTGTTTATGACAATTTAGTGTAACATATGAGCGCACAATGATTGCATGTTTGCATGATTAATCATGATCAAAGCCCATTCACCAAAGTTCTAATATTTGACAAGCAATCTCCCAACATACAAGGTAACATATGAGCTACAACAAAAGAGATTTCAACTTTTCCAGAATGCAACTGTTGCCATGATACAATTCCTTGATGTGGTAGGGGGCAAGTCTAGCAACCTTCTTTAAGTTTTCTTGCTCTCCCTTGGTTTCAAATGATGGTTGGGGTGCTTCCTTGATGACTCTTGCACGGAATGATAGATTCTTAGGGAACTTGAGAGACTATTGGAAGTGGCTAAGGCATTGTTTCTTAAAGGTAACTCTTCTAGGCTTGTGATTGATGGCTTCTCCATGTATTTTAATATGCTCACACAAAGAGTGTAAGGACCTAGGTGAGTGATTCTTGATCAACCAAAAATACAAGGGTTTTATGGCTTGCATTTTCAAATTTTTTTTATTTCGCTAACAATGTTTGCAAGGGTTTAATGGCTTGCAAACATATGATCTTTCTTGGGTTGAAAAAGATTTGCCTTTAAATCCCAATTAGCCTCTGAGTAAGGGCTAAAATCTCCCATATTGAAAGTAGTCAATACACCACCATAATCACTAGAGAACTCCACCTTATAAGCATTATCATTTACCTTCTCAAGAATTTTCAAAGGACCATTAACCTTAGGTGCTTATTTACTCTTTTTTTAACTAAAAAGATCTCTTTTTTCTCAAATGCACCTACACTAGGTCTCCTGACTAAAACAACTTAAGCCTTTTGTTCTTATTAGCTTTCTTTTCTATATATTCATTCGTGTTTTCAATTAGCAACCTCATAGCCTCATATAAGTTCTTTATTTGATTGATTTTCTCATTGGCATCAATACTAAGTTTGGAATCAAGTGACAAGAAAGTAAGATCAATAGGAGTTAGAGGATTCACCATACATAAATTTAAATGTTGAGTGGCCTGTAGTGGTGTTAGGACTCCTATTATTGTACACGTGCTAACTTTAAATCCCAATCCCTTATATACTAACTAACTAAACTTCTCAAAATATTCCTCATGGTCATATTGGCTATCTTGGTTTAGCCATCAGTTTGAGTAGTGGAAAATACTAAAGAGTAACTTGGTCCCTAACTTTCCCCACAAAACTCTTTCAAAAGTGGCTAAAAAATTTGATGTCCCTATTTGATATAATAGTTTTAGGGATACTGTACAATCATACAATCTTATTAAAAAATGATTGAGAAACATGAAAAACAAAATCACTCTTAATGAAAGGGATAAAATGAGCCATTTTTGAGAGTCTATCAACAACTACCATAATTTAATCCTTATTCCTTTAGGTTTTAGGGAGTGTTACCACAAAATCCATACTAATGTCCTTCTAAGGCAATTCAAGTATTAGCAAAGGTAAATGAGGACTTGATTTAAATTGGCTCTTAGATCTTTTGACAAGTCCTATATCTGGTTATGAGAGCTTGCACATTTCCTAAAATTCTAGGCTAATAAATGTGTCTTTTGACAACCTCTAATGTCTTGACAAGCCTGAAATGTCCAGCCAACTCTCCTCTATGGGCTTCTTATAATAGTTAGTTTTGAAAATTAGGTGATTGGGTAAGAAAAATGAATTTTAATTATTTTATGTATGTAATTTTAGTTAATTATGGTATAAGGGGTAAAATAGTAAATTTTGGCTTTATTCTAGGTCATACAATTAGTAAGGGTGAATACGAGAAGACATCTATGAGATTTTAGTTTTTTGACTTTGATTATATTGGTTCAGTTTCAACTTATTGGTCCAAAGATTGGTATGATACAATATTTCAGCTTACTAGCACTTCGCTAGTATGGTTCAGCTTATATGGCCAAAATATCAAATCTCTGTGTTTATCAGCCTAATCAGTACAACAGGTACCTTCAGATACATAAAGTTTTCAGATACAATTTTATTCAGTATTTTTAGTATTTCAGGATCTTTGGATCTCAACAGTATTTTAGTAAAAACTAATTTTCAAAAAGATGTTTTCAGTAAATTGATCTGAGGGCCTAGTTATGATTTTCAGCATCATTAGACATAATTTTAACATACTTCATATCATGTCATACATGATATAAGAGCAAGTAGAACAACGAAATTATCAGACAAACTGATAATTAGTAATATAGACAAAATATATAATACCAGAGGTATAAGTATATGTAGAATAACATACATATAACATAATGAATACGTTTACATAATAAGCTAAGACAAAACAGTAAATAAGAAGCATAACAGTTATGAATCAGAATACAAACAACAAGATAAGAGAGAAAAGTAACTCACGATTGATGAACAAGAAATAGCTGAAACTAGTTGCACATTATACGTAGTAAGCTGAAACCTAAGAGAATTTAATTAGGATATTCAAAGAACTCTAGAGTATTATAAATCCTAGAAAGTAGATAATAAAATAGGATAATGAATATCAAAAAGAGAAGATAACTCAGTGAGCTAGTTCCAACTAGATCTTTTTCATGCTAAGTCCTATACGTATGCTCATATATGTACTTATGGCGAGATGTGAAGTAGAATAGAAACAGTAAGTTAAACTAGAACAAAAGAAGAAGCTTATGTAATCAGTTAAAGATAAGTCTGCTAGTTTAACAGTGAGACTAGTCATAGACTAAGCAAAACCTATTTGACTTGACATGTAAGAAAGATAAGAAGTTAGAATAGAAAAAGCCTAGATTAGATTATAAGAAGCTATTAGACTATTAGAGAACTTAGTTAAGTTCATCAGCTTAATAGCTAGCTAGTGATGGATTAGCTTTGAGCCTATCCGAGAGTAGAGATAAGAGATGCTTACTGATTCTCTGTAGTTTTCTTTTCTTGTAGGTTGAGTTAGGGAGTTGAGCTTGGAGTGCGAGATGACTGGGGAGTTGGATACGGATTAAAGGGCTTCTTACCTGATGTTTCCAGTTTCATATATGTATGTATATATGTACTTATTTTTCAACAGATAACATGTTGGCTTGTATGCTTTATATTGCTCATGTATATGAGATGTACAGTATCATTTATGTTTTCATATATTAATTTTTAGCAATAAAATATGAGTTCTATTCAAGATACTGTATAGTGAGTTTTAGCATTCTACCAGATTTTATTTATATTTTTTGCACAGTGCAAGTTTTCAGTAAAGCAGTTTGTGTAGGATTCATACTGTATGTACTAACAAAAGCTTCATTTTTCAGTACAATATAATAAAATATTATTATTTTGATAATAAATAGATATAATATAGTAACAGTAGTATATATGATAGCGAGGTCTTACAAAATACTATACTTATATTAAGATTAATAAGTTTAAATTATCAACTATATTGTACATGGATACTAACCACATTATGTTAATATTATTATTGTTCGCTGGGTTAGATATAACTTTTTTAATATGATTTTTAGAGATAATAAGGTATTGTATGTTATAAAATCTTAATTAAGGCGATAATATTTAGTATCATTGGAGCAATTTATGAGTTTTTGTGATATTAATCATCAAAGTAGGACATTATTAAAGCTTACAAATTTTCCATTTAGTAATGTTACATTTGACAATTTTGATGTATACAATTTTTTGCCCAAAGGTGGTGATTGCATGTATTAAAATTAAGGTTAGCATAAGGACAATGCTAGATGAAAAAAATCAGTACACCTAAAAGTGGTTGAGTTAATTTAACTGATATGTGCTTTTCCGAGTATGAACAATGATCTAGAAAATTTCTCTACCCAAAAATGATATCTTTTTTTGAATATCATATGTTCTTAGAGTCCTCATAAAATTATATTATGACCTTATGCTTGGAACTCTAACAGCTTACCATTTTCTTTACTCGAAGAAGAGTTATTGGTGATGTACCAAGAATCCCTATAAAGTGTGGCTTATATGGTTTTAAAACTACAATTATTATTGCCTGACATGTAGATTTGTTGCAATATTTACATATTAAAATTGTTCGAGGTGATTTTTTGTTATATCTCATGAAATCTTAATGTTCGTAATATAATTTAGTTTCAACAGAAATTGATACAAGTTATCAAAAATTTTAATTGCCAAAACAGTGCATTCATTAAAACTAGCAAAAATTTCAATAGTTAGTGAAAGAGATATTATTCAATTTTGATGCATATAATTTCCTACTTAAAGGTGGTTATTGTGTGTGTTAAATTAATGGTTGCATAAGGTGATCATGGAACTATAATAGTCATGAGAATTTCAATTCTCCTAAAAGTGGTTGCAACTTTTCAATTGACATACGTTTTTCCTATTATTGAGAAATAGAGCTGTGATCGAAGGGGTTTATCTACTTAAAGGAGAAAAACTTTCCAAAAGTTATATGTTCTTATTTTTGTAACCTTATACTCAAAGCCCTAATTGTGTGTTGTTTTCTTTGCCCAAAGAAGAGTTTATGATGATGTACCAAGAACCTTTATAGAGAATAGCTTATAAGGTTTTGAAATTATTTATTACTAGTGATATTGTTTCGTTGCATCCTACATTTTATGGACTCCATTTTTGTGAACAATAATGATAATACCTTAATAGAGGTCATGACTAACTCTAATTTTGAGAGATGGATGTATGATATGCATTGGTAATTAAGGACATAGATTTGGCCCCAGTGAGTTAATGAACCCCTCAAGCCTAAACTTAAAAGTTTAATTGAATAAAAAGATTTTTATGATGAGTAGGGGAAAATCCATCAGGCTAAGGTTGCTTACCATAAAGAGATTTATTGTTGATTACCTAATTAGAGATTTTTCTTAAACCATAATTATTAAGGATTTTGTCACCAAGCTTGATCAGAAGTATAAGTTATTTGAAAAGTTAAAGTTGCTTGAATAATGTATGACATTTCAAAATGAGTTAAAGGAAATGAATATTCAGTCTAAGTTACGAAACCATGCGATTCCCATCAAACTTTAACCAAATCAAGATTGTATATGGTTTAGAATCAAATATAAAGTATCATTAATTTGATTCCTAAATGTGTTGCTAAATAAGATATACAGATAGGAAAAATATTTTATAGTAGATTTAGTTGTTCAATCGTTTCTAATAATAATAAATAAAAAAAAAAAAACAATGACAAAAAGGAGTTGGGCTTGTAGCTCAAATAAGGATTAAAATTCTTTGGAACATGAAGTTTGAAATTATGTAAACTTTAAGTTACCAATATAGACATAACAAAGAATTTACCAAAATTTTAGGATTATGAGACTATTGATAGAATGATAGCTAAAAAATCCAATTATAGTCTCAAAGATATGATTATAAGCATAAATACCACATTAACGTTGATTAAATTTTCATCAGACAAAGCAAATATAACTGAATATTTATAGTGTAAAACAGTTAAGGTGACATAGTTTGTTTATAATGAAATTTCTTGTAATTTATGTTGAAGATTTATTTTGAGTTCTAAAATTAAAAAAGTTTTTGAGTTAGGAGATGTTTTACTTACAGAAGGATTTATAATCCTACTAAAAGGGACTAAATTCAAGAATAAGTTGTTACAACGCCATAGTCATTTACAACATTTTAAAAGACATAGTATTTTTACCCCAATTAAAGTAATAAAGTACAAACTATATCTGTTCTTGACACCGTGAAGTTTGATATCCTTCAACCATTGAAGAAATGTGAAGTTGATCTATCCAAGTTGTCTTTGTTTATAAGGTATGATAATATCACGACTAAATAAATAGTAGGAGTCAAAAAGGTCACAAAATCCTATAGAATCTCATGTCAATGTAAATGTTGTTCTCATTAAAAAATTGATCTTATAATAAAGGAGCCAAATATGATTAACATAGTTATAGAAACTTTAATAAAAGATCCAATAAAGGAGAATAATTTTCCATTATCAAGTATTTTAATGTGTATCTTAGTAAAATAAAGTTTTTGACATTGATAATTCAGTTGGTTTAAAGTTTTAGATGAATGTAAAAAAATATCTTTTTGAATGAAGATTTTATCAAAGAAGTATATATGGTGCAATTAGTTTTACCTAAAGTATAAGAAAAAAGAACGTTTGGTATGCAAACTTACAAAATCTATCTATGTTTTGGAGCAGACTTATTGATAGTGATATCTTAAATTTAATAAAGTGTAATTGATAAACCTTTGTAAAGAACATATTGGATTAATATAAGGTATATAAAACTCAATGGGAGCATATTTATCTCCAAGGTGTAGTATGTTGATAAAATCTTGTCAATTTGTTTGCTAAGATCAAACCGATAACTATCTAAAACTTTTGATATAAAAGATCTTGAAGATACATTATTTGCTCTTAGTATTGAGATCCACTATGACATTACTCTTGGTTTTTTTACTTATCGTAAAGTGCATACATGAAACATAAGCTTAAAAGGCTTAACATGCAGCATTACAAGACAATGAAAAGTTTATTGTGAAATGAGATAAATCTATTGTCAAAAATTGTTTAAAGAATGAGATTAAAAGGGAATCTACATGAAATGTCCCTTATGATAATGCTATTGGAAGCTTGATGAATACATAATTATAAACGAGCCTGATGTATAACTTTTGCATTTGAGGTTCTCAATGGATACTTTTAAATCCAAGTTTTGAATATTATGTTAGGGTTTTCAAGAGGTAATGGGATACCCATAAAAGATCAAGATTTTGGTGGATGTGAAAATGACTATCAATAGATTAAGACATATAGAAATAAAATATTTTACAATTAGGAATCTAATAAATAATAGAGACATTAAGGTAGAATACATAAATATGGAGTTGATATATGTTACGTTAATACCTAACTGAAGGAATAAGACTTATAACCTATATAGTCATATTGAATACATTAAGCTGTTATCTTAATGATAGTTTTTCTTAATAATTAAATTGATATATCTTTATCATGGTAACATGATTTTATTCACTTATTTATATGGATATATAGGTAAATATATGATTATGATACAACATGTGTCTCAATAATTCAATTTTTATAGAGTATAACAATTGTATATGTATGTTTCATGATATTTTGAGTAACATTAAAACATACATATTTCATTAGAAGCAAATAGATTTTTTTTTATTGCTTTTGAAACATATAGGTTAAAGAGAAATCATATATAAGACTGACAGAAACATAACATTATTTGAGATCATATAATCAAGTGTTATTTCTATCATACTCTTATATCTGATTCGTATTGATTTTGTTTGTTAATAATTGTGATCATAGACAATTTTATATTCATGAAAGATAAAAGTAATATTTTGGTTTGTTATTGGTGATTATATTAACTAAATTTTTAATTATAGTGTAAATTTATCTTTAGACTATCTTGTTTTCTTAAAATGGTTGCTATTTTAAAATTAAAATATTAATTATCAAAAAGTCAAAAATTATTTTTTATTTTCTTAACAATAAAGTAAAATAAAATAAAAACAAAAAATAGTTAATGTTGTTCAAATAGAAGAATATTGAAAAATTTTCTGATATAAGTTACCATTAATTATAATTTTAGATTATTAAAACGAGGTAAATGAATAGCCTAATGTTAATTTTCATGTGGACTTAAATGATCAATAAAAATAAATCTAATATATTAAAAAATGATCATCCGAATAGGCAATTTTGTGTAAATCTTAAAGTTTAGTAGAACTTTAATAGAGAATTCATTAACAAACTACATTTTATAATGTATGCCTAGGCTAGTCTCTTCATTAATGTTTATATAAGGTTATGGCCAAACGACATATTCCCACCCAAGGTTTTCTTAAATGACCAGTATTGCCCATAAAGTTTTAAAATGTCAATTATCCACACCATTGACCAAAGTCAGAGGAGTATTTTTGTATTTTTAATAAAAATAAAAAATAAATTTTATAAATAATATTAAAATAAAATTTAATATAAAATAATATTAAATTAATAATAATAAACTAATAAAAATTTTAAAAATAAAATAAAAATCTTAAAATACAATCATTGTCACCAACAATGTCGTCAAATCTAGCAAAATGGTCACTTCTGACTTATAGTTTACTTAGTTCTATTGACAATCGAATCTAGTCACCTTGATGGCTGAGACATCCAAAGGTCTGACAAAGACGCCCAAAGGTCTGATAAAAACGATTAGATCTGACTGTCTCTGCCATCTAAAATAGCCAGAAACAGTCAGTGTCAAGCATGCTGACCGTTTTTGGTTTTTTACGGTAGTGGAGGTGGCTTTTTATGTAAAGCTAGGTGGCTTTTTTTTTTTTCTAATTTTTATTTTATTTTAATTAATTTATTAATTTTTTAAGTATTATTTATATTAAATTTTATTTTAATATTAATATTATTTATTTTTATAGAGAATATTTTGGTTTTTCCATAAAAAATAATGGGTATTAGACTTTTTAAAACTTCATGGATGAGATTTTGTCATTCAAGAAAACTTTGGATGAGAATTAATTGTTTGACGTAAAGTTATTAATCACTTCATTGCAGTTAATTTTAGTAGTATTATAATTTCAAATTACATGAAGTTTTAAATATTCTTATAAACCCTAAATTAATATTTTTATGTAAATCTTATAGATTAGGATTGAAATATTATTTATTTATTTTATTTACATAAATTAAATTCTCAACATTAGAACTATAACCTAACTTTGATAAGCTTTAAATTGCGTACATAATTTAATAGCAAAAAATCCCATGAAAATAAATTTCATTTTGTTTGTGTAGTTTATACAACACATATGCAACGAAAATAATAGAAGTTAACTCGAGGGAGAAAAAGAAAGCAAAATAATAAAATGAAGAAGTTAATTGGTGTAAAGTAAGCAAAAGAATATTAGGTGATAACGAGAAGCAACACATGGGTCCTAATGTGAAGACATAAATTTTGGAGAATTTGCAAATTTCCCTCGTCCGGTGGGGTCTCACGGGCCTCTATGTGGCTCCTTCCCTTAGATTTCTAAATCGAAGACAACCACAAAATTGTCCTTCTCAAAACAGCGACAAGGTTGTCTTCTCCTATAACAAACGACCAACTTTCTCATTAAAAACAAATACTGTTAAAGAACAGAAGGATTGGTTTCGACTTCAATGGCATCCACTTGTAGTAAAAAAAAAAAAAAAAAAATTGTATTGAGAAAAGTTGAATGCATTTTAAGCTCACATGTCCCAAATGTATAAATAAATAATTTCTTGGAATCGATTCTATGTAGAGAATAGGAAATCAAACTTTTACTTGAAGTCATGTCATATTTCATTTCCACTAAAAATTCAAAATTTTTTTTTTTAATCTTTCTCAATAACGGTATGCATCACATGTAGATAATGTCTAAGGCATGGCCAAATCTAGGGTTTGGCAAAAGAGTGTGAAATTGGAGAGACTTGGGATAAGCTATAAAATTTATACAAGCAAAATTTCTGTTATTGTGAGGACCCGACAACCTTAAAGAGAGTCAAATGCGCTTGGCCACCTATTTGTCATCCACTTTTGTGTGGATGAACCCATTTGGCTAGTTTGAATAAATATCTAGTTTAGGTTAAATTATACAAAAAAAAACTTCATAAAATATTAGTACAAAAGGTGACTTAAGATTTCAGATACCCTAAGGAATAATTTGTTATTTAATGATACCTCATATAAAGTGTTATAAGTGTACCATAGAAAAGCTTATTACTACATTTTCAAGAAATTATAATTCTTTTCGCTGTGGACAAGCCAAGCAAATGGAAACAAAAAAAAAAACAAAGTGAAACGTATGGTAAATCTTGAACCATAAGGAAGAAATGATGGAATATTGAAATTAACTTAATGATAATGAACAGGAAGAAAACAAAGTCACATGGATGACAGGTAACATGGAATCTCTACTCACCCTTCCATTATTATAATAAGATGGTGTGTGGGGTTGATGCATCTGGTTCTTTCACTTTAATTTTTTCATTTTTTTCCTTTTTCTCTTGTCATGTATTGGTCTTTTGGTAGAGTTGGTTCTCTTCATCTTTTTTCCTTTTTGGCAACCGCAACATGCTTAATAATAATTATAAGTTGATTTTGTTCACCTTTCGAACCTTCTGTAGATATCTTCTTAAATTCATAGAAAAATCAATTTTCAGTTTCATAATCATTTTTGTAAATTAACTAAAAGTGGGAAATGATTAAATATGAATTCATGAAGATGGCAAATGAAAAGCGAATAGCAACTACTTTTGAGTGGAGGTTTCCCGTGATTGACGACATATGAAAAGGAATTTACAACTGGGTCTATCTGCCTAGATATTTCTTCATATGTATCAATTACACTAAGATGACTTTTATTATTAAACTACGTGCCGCATACTTCAGACTTAAACATAGAGACCAGTAACTATGGCTGCCTTCCAGTAAAAGATTTGAAGATTGGTATTAGAAATTTTTAACGGTTTAAATCAAAATTTTATGTCATTATCAATAAGAAGGGATATTTATGTAAACATGTATGAGATATCGTTTTTCACGTCTAGAACTTATTGATAAAGAAAAAAAATAATTCTTAATATTGCTAAGATATGAATACAAACAATAGATAGGATTTAGATTAGAGATCTGAAGCTATTTGTATTATATTTATTATATTTTCTATTAATCTTCCATGTACAATAAAATATAATGGATATGGTCTTCACATATTACAAAGTTCATACCAAAATAATATTAATGTGATGTGTCTAAGGCTTAATAATTTTATTATACTATTTGATCACAACAAAACATGCTCTAATGTATTGTCTAAAACGTCGACAACATGCAATTTATATTGTTATTAATATGTAAGTTCAATATAAAAAACAAATATTTCTAGCAATCTCTCACTTGAACCACATATGTCAACTAACGATTATACATTATTAACTTTATGAGCACAATCTGTAACTATCTTTATACATGAAGTCTCACAACAATTTAGCCTATCAATGATATCAATGTAGGATTAAAAATGTTTTTATCACAACTGTCACAACAAGATGAAACAGTGATCACAAACATCAACACTAGCAATAACATAGATCTAAGTATGAATGTGTAATATAAAAATTTCATACAATATGATCCCTTATTGTGACTATTTCCAATAAGTTGTCCTAACTTGTAATTCAAAATGAATTAAACAAACTTTCAAGACATGCAATTGAAAGAATATAACTTTACTTTAAAGTTTTTCAAAAAAGTAATGATAAAACATAACAAGTAAAATATCAATGTACAAACTCTCATTATGTGAACATATTATTAAGATAATTCAGACTGGCACAAGCCACATGCTCGTGAAACACCTTAGGTGGTAAACCATTGGTAAGCAAATTTGTAATGATGAAATTTGTACTAATATGTTTAATTGGCAATTGAAGATTTTGAACTCTCTTTTTAATAACAAGAAATTTTATGTCAATATGGTTTGACTTGGATGAACTTTTATTGTTCTTGGAATACAATTCAACGGCTTTGGCTTTTCAATCTCGTCGACAATTCACAACCCTGTGATAAAGTTTTGCAACCATGTTCCTATATTTGACACCTTATGACAAACAACAAATTATGCTTTCATGGTGGAAGAAGCTATAATTGTCAATTTGACATTTTTCCATGACGCACCTCTTCTCACTAACATGAAAACATAACCAAAACTAAATTTGCTACACTATTGATGCATCTAGCAAAATCAGAGTTAAAATACTGAACAATCTTGAAATGATCAAATCTTCAATAAGTGAGCATGTAATCTTTCTTCTTTGTAGATGCCACATAATCCTTTTGGCTACTTTCCAATTAACCTATACCTAGGTCATTTAAATATCTACCCAGCATTCCAACTATATACATAATATTTGGACACGTACAAACTTAAGCATACATGGGACTCCCTATTATTGATGCATAAGGGATGCTCTCTATTGCTTTCTTTCTAATTTCATTTCTTGGGCATTAAACCATGTTGAATTATCACCTTTAGCAATGGGTTTATCTTCTCATGCACAATTTTTCATATCATTTTTATCAAGCACTTTATCAATGTATGTTTTTTGTGATAAGACAAGCATACCACATCAACAATCTTGATGCATTTAAGTGCCTAATATAAAAGATGCTTCCCAAGATCTTTCATGTCAAAATTCATTGAAAGAAATTTATTGGTTTCATGTAGTATGGCCATGTCAATACTTGCTAGTAGAATATCATTGACATATAACACCAAAAGAGTAAACTTGCTCCCATTAATCTTATGATAAACATATTGATCAACAAAGTTTTCTTTAAAACTAAAAGAAGAAATCACTTGATCAAATATTCTATATCATTGACAAGATGTCTAATTTAAACTATGGATGAATTTTTTTTTAGTTTCCATAACATATGTTTTAAAACCTCAAATTCAAAATTCTTTGGTACCATATATATGGTTTCTTCAATTTTACCGTTGAGAAGCATAGTCCTTACATCCATTTGATGAAGTTCCAAATCATAAGGGGTTATTAGTGTCATAATGATTGTAAAAAGTCTTTTGATGAATAAATTCTTTTTATAGTCAATGGCTTCTTTTTAAATAAAACCTTTTTCAATGATGTGTTTTATATCTTTCAATATTGCCTTTTAAATCTTGTTTGTTTTTTAAAATCCATTTAAACCCAAATGGTTTAATTCTTTCAGGCAAATGATTAGACCCAAATGCCATTATATTCGATTGATTTCATCTCATTTTCTATGACAACTATCCACTTTTGGGCAGTAACTATTTGTTTGTCTTGACTAAAAGATATTGGATCGTCTTCCAGTCCTATATCAAACTCATGGTCTTGGAGATAAACAACATAATCATTTGATATTGTTTATCTCCTCTCCCTAATGGCTCTATGCTATGGAACTTTTTATTAGGGTTGTTATGATTCCTCCACATGAAGCATGTTCCTCGTCATGAATAGAAGTGTATTCAAGAATACCCTAATTGTCTACATTTACTCTCTATGTAAGGTGCAAACACCCTTTCATTATTAGTAAAAATTATAGACATGTTAACATATTACTCATTAAAGACAAAATTCTTAAGTTGAATGCTCCCGTCATTTTCAATATCTTCAATAAATTTGACATTCACTGTCTAAATGAATGATCTATTGGATAGGTTATAAATTTTAAAGCCTTTTGATCTTTTTTAATATAAAAAAAAATAGCAACTAACTGTTCTTGAGTCCAATTTTCTTAAGACTATATGGTCTAGTCTCAATTGGACAACCCTAAATATAGAAATGCTTAAGAATAAGCTTCTTACAAGTCCAAAACTAATATAGGGTTTTAACTATGGCTTTACTTGGTACTTTATTAAGGATATAAATTGTGATTTTTAAAGCTTGACCATAAAGTGATTTTGGTCAAGAAGAATTACTAACCATAGTTCTCACAATATGTAATACTATATATATATATATATCACTTATTAATACATAATAGTATCACAAACTACTTACTTAAACATATATTCATACTATACGGAAGCATAAAAACATTAATCATTATGCATTGAAAACTTTATGTATTATTAATACATAAAACTGCCTGGAAACATAAATGTGAATCTGTAATAATATTCATAGAATATAACTATACAAAATACATGCAATTGTACAATACATGGAAATTGTACAATATTTAAACACATGATATCTTGTCCAGAGTCATCTCATGACACTTCTCAGCATTTCAAACATAATCTACAAGGAAAGAAAAACTTTGGAATGAGTGACAAGTCACTCAGTAAATATTTCTTAACCTTAGAAACATACTTAATCTTATCCTTTAGCATTAATGTCTTGTCATATTACTCATTTTATTTGTTGTCTTATAATCTTTGCTTGTTTTATTGCTTATCATATTATATTTTCTCTTGATCATGTCATGTCATGTATGTCATTGTATAAAACATGCTGAAATCCAGGACTTAGCCTAAAGGCTTACTTTCTTAAAACATATGTTCTGAGAACTCATATTTAATCCAAATATCTCACCATAAATTATATCATAATTGATCTAAAAATCTTATAAAAAAACTTGTCTTAAAATCCCTTTTGTTGATAAAGAAATCATGCATAAAATCTTGTTCTAAAATATTTGTGTTGAGTAGACTGATAAACACATCGATTCAACACCTTGGTCTTATGAATTCAACTAATGTATGACCGACACTCTCTTTAATGAGTATGATTTATGACAATGTTCTCTTTAACGAATAATAGTTTTTTCTTTCTAATGAATACTAGTTTTTCTTTATAACGGGCATACAAACCTATAAATGACCTCTTCTATCCACTCCTAAAAGATGTTTGGAACATTAGGTTTGTTATTTAAAAATTTATGCATGTAAAACATTTATTTTCTAAAAACTTTGATTTGACATGTCATGTCATGTGATATTATCATGCATTAAAGCTTAAAATTTTCTTAAAAATTATTATTAGAATTTTTCTTAATAATTAAGCCTTATAATTTTGTTAGCAATTATTATAGAATTTCTCTTATTATTTCTTATTAAATTTTCTTGATCTTTTACAATTTTCCTCATTAATAATCTATAAAATTTCTAGAAACTTCTCTTAATGACTTTCATAATATTCTTTAATTTTCATAATTTAAAATTAATTAAATTATAAAATTTTTTGCATTGTATGATCATGCACCCTTGAGCTGTGTAATCGTGTCATCCTAATTTTTGCACACATGGAAATAACACACGCACATGATTATGACTTAGTGCTTACGATTGTTGTCACCAATAAAATCATCTCTACGCTGCTTTAGTCGTGCATGCATAACATACATGACTATGATACTATGTAACACGGTCATCTATCTATTCAAATGCACAATTATGCACTGTGTTTTGCCAGTGCAAATCTGAGCCAAACAACCACAAATCCATAACATTCATCACTTAACCACATTTAGACTTCATCAACATCATTTCATTATCAATTTTCAACATTTACATATCAATTCTTCCATAATTATCAATAATACTTATCATCAATTGCATCAAATTCACAAATTATCCAATCACAACACAAAGCATCCTAAGCATGTTTCTAATATCAAATTCATTTTAGATTATCAAGTTATCATGAAATTAAACTGAAAACACCATAGATGCGTACCTGGAAGCAACACTTCACAATATCACAACATATAATTTCAAATTCATAAGTGATTAACCTAGATCTAAGTCATTTAACATCAAACATCACATTTCAATTAGATTTGGCATTAATTCATGTAAACACATCCATTTCATGTTATTCAAACACAAAGCGTGCTTTATCATAATCAAATCATGAATTATAGCAATTGCATAAACATATCAAGGTTAGGAAATGCTTACCTCTAGTGTTAAAAACAAGCTCTCTCTAGATCAATCTCACTCCTCAGATCACGTCTCAACTTTCTGCTCTTCGCTCTTAGCTCTCTTATGAGTACTCTCTGAAATTCTTACAAATACTCAAATGAAATTTTATGAAAATTTGAATGAAAACATGCTTTATATGGTTGTGCCAAAACTATGCTTATGCACGATTGTGTATCTCAAGACATGGTTATATGTGACAAAATTTTAAAATTTTTATGCCTTTTTGCATTGTACATGTGGCAGTCACTAGAGATGACATATGTACGAGCCAAATAAAACCCCTAAATGACCATTCTACCTTTGGGCTTACTTGACTCAATTTTTTAATCCTAAAATGTCACTTTTTTGGCAAATTTTTAACCTAAAATAACCATTTGGATCCTCATATTGTTTACACCATATCCTTGAGAGTCTGATTTCATTTCTTAGTTAAACCATTTTGACTTGGAGTCCCTGACATGATGTATTAAGGAACAAGGCCACATTCCTCTAAATATCTAATAAAAGGCCTTGGATGTTATTCACATGATCCATCAAACATGTATAGTATTCACCACCATAGTCAGATCTGGTAACTTTAATTTTCTTATTTAATTGATTTTCAACTTCAACTATATAGGCTTTAAACACATCTAGTGATTTTGATTTCTAATGTGTCGAGTATAACTACCCATAATAAGAATAATCATCTATCAAAGTAATGAAATATTATTGACCATTCTAAGATGTTGTAAGAAATGACCCACAAATATTAGTATATGTGACTTTCAAGACATCTGAACTCTTATAAGCACCTAATTTCTTGATATTTTTTTGTTTTCTCTTAATGCATTTAATACATGTACCAGAATATGAAAAATCAAGGGAATTAAGAATTCCTCCTGACACAAGCCTTTCAATTCTTTGTTTTAAGATGTCTTAAATGATTATGACATAACGTGTAAGAATTTTCATTAATTAATTTGCGCTTTATAAAAATAATCACTTACATGCGAAATTTGATTCATAGATGAGGCATACAAAACAAGTTTATATAGATTATCAATAAAGAACTTGTACCAACAATATTTGAATATTGAAAATGATTATATTTTCCATTCCTAAAAGAATAAGAATAATTTGATTTGTCCAAATGAAAAATATAAATTAAATTTGTCTAAATGATGGTACATGATAAGTCTCATCTAAATCTAAATAACAATCATATTTTAAATATAACCTATATGATCCAATTGCCTTAATAGGAGCTTTGTTCTCATTACCCACATAGATGAATCTTTCAACATCGGTTAGCACTCAACTCCTTAGACAACCTTGCATTGAAACACTTATATGAGCAATTACAACTATATTTGTCCACCAAGGGTAGGTTCGTATAATAGCTAATTAACTTCAAAATAAACAAAGTTGAGAAGTTTACCTTTTTTTTAAAGAGCCATTAACATACTTAGGAAAATCCTTCTCTATAGGACCAATTTTATTGTAAAAGAAATAGGTGATATTGTTGCACCTTAGGTTGTGAAATCTTAGCTCCATTACTTTTAGTGTGGCCTTTTCTTCCTAGATGCATTTTTATGAGAAAAGTTTGCTAAGTGAGCACTCTTAATCTTCTATTGTTTAATCTTTTTTCCTCTTACACACATTGAACAATAAACTCACTTAGACTCTATTTTTCCTTTTAAGTATTGTAACTAATCTTAAAATGACTTAATTGTGCAAGTAAAGAGATCAATACCAAGTACACAAGAATGTAATCAGACAAATCCAGCTTTAGTGCTCCTTTACATTTGTTTTGCATTTGTACCATATTGGAACAAGTTTACTAAGAAGTATACTTGTTTCTACCTTTTTTCGATCTAATGAATCAATCTATAATTTGGCTAAAGAATTTCTTATAATTGTCTTCCTTAGGCATTGCTCATCTAATGAAATCAAGAATAGAATGTTTTATTATCATAAGACTTATGTAGTTTTCGCACCACCACTTTTCATAGTGTCTTTCATTCAATTGTATTATCTTTAGTAAGAGTGGGGTTGTTCAACTAGATCACATAGTCTAGATTCATACACCCAAGCACAATGGTAATATGTTCTTTCCATTTCACAAAATTGGTGCCATTGAGCTTTGGAATTTCATTCAAATTGGCAAATATATAAGAAGCATTTACTAAAAAAATATGCAAATAATAATAATAATAAAGCTCACAATTAATCATGCAATGCATTGATAATAAAAATAAACTTGAAAACATTATCATGCAAAATCACTTTAATAAACAAGGCCACAAGGCATAATAAACAGTTAAATGTTACCATAAGATACCTAACACATCATTAATATTTAGTCTTCAGACAAAATGTCAACTGTAAATAATACTCTCTAATTTTAGGTAACCTAATTTTAATAATGAATACTCTGTCAACAATATGTCCTCCTTCAGGCCGACAATTGCATGCATGAACAATATCAAAATTTATTAAAATATTTATTACCTCACAGAGGTAATGTCTGTACAAAAAAAATCTTCCTTTGGATCGGATATTATTTGTATAGTATTACCTTATATGTCTAACATCTATGCAAAAACAATATTCTTTGGGGCCGAGTATTATTTCAGTACTTTTAGACATAAATTTTGCCGTTCTTTAATTTATATTCACACAAATCAGAATAAATTTTCTTAATACACGTCACTTAGGCAAATATATTATTTCAATTTGTATTGAAATATGAAACAAGAAATACAAAATAAAGAAATTTATGTATTGTATAAAATAAAATAAAATAATAGAAAGCTATATGGAATCGGATCTAATGTGAATAGGGTCTGACAAATCAAATCCGATCCGGATCTGTATGGGTTAGGTCGGAAAATGACCAATCTAAATGAACCAATCGAAAAACCATTAAATCTTAACCCATAAACAATTCAAAAATGGCCCAAACGCAATGGTCTATCAAAAACATAATGTAAACTGGCCTAACTTAAAAACATTACGCTAATTCCCAGTATGAGCCGATAATGATAAAAACTCTATTTTATAGGTTATGTTCACGTCACTTTCTCAAAAGCATAGCCGCTTTGAACCGCATAACATCATAAATGAATATACTATTCAATCTAATCAAAGCACTCGCAAAAAAGGAATAGGAAAACAAAAACCAAAATTTCATGTATATTCGGAACGAGGAGAGAACAGCATGGGCCGAATCCTAAGTTCCAATCAGATTCTAAAATTGGTATAAATTAATCAATAAATGATAGATATGATCTCTATACATTATAAGTCTCATAATGTTATTATGATGCATCTAAATGATATGAATTTAAGTTCTTGCTCGTATGTGAACTTGGGAGTGATTTCATCAATCAAAACTTTAATATTTTCACATTGTATTTTAAGCCCTCTAACGCACCTTCAAACCCTCCATAGTTAGCAAAGAAAGACCATATATGCTCTTACAATTCATGTTTTGAACTATGCACAACAAAGCCAACGCCTTTAAGACAAGTTTGTGTAACTTCTATCAATGCATTCAAATTGAGTTCGAAAATTTCAACCTTTTTAAATGGCAACCCAAAGAGTCCAAGTTCATCAAGTGTCTTCATACGCAATTAAAGAAAAAAATAGGAGTCAAATCAGGTGAAAATCGAGCAAAAATAGAGCTAGGAAAAACAAGATAATTTTTCTGCCTTGCTTAGCATTGCAGCGTGATGCCGAACTTCTACCCAAGAAGGTTTTTCGTGGCACTGCAATGCCTAAAAGCTCGTTGCAATGCCGACCACCATAATTTCATGATTCTCCCGTGCATCTCCTAGGTTTCCAAGCATGCACACTTCACTCTAGGCTTCAAGCTTCTACAATGAATTTGCATTGAAGCCTAATGAATTCCTTAAGTCCATTAACATTACTTGAGTGCAAATAACTCTCAATTCAAGGAATAAGTCATCAAGGCAAAGATCAAGCACAAAGGCATTCCATTTAAGAAGAGTTGATGTGAAGACTGAGGAAGCATGCATATACCTTGTTAATGTTTTGAATATGTTTTAATTTTAATTGTGTAATGTAATTAGTATTACGTAAATTACTTATTTAGTCTTTTCATTATATTTTTATTTATTTAATCATGTTGCAATATAGTTTAAGTGAACCAAGGTTAGTCATTTAAACTATGGTTACCTTTATCTTTTGTAAAGATTTCTTGCTGAAATGAATGGAATTACATATTTAGTCTTTTCATTATATTTAGGCTTTATGCCTTGTTGGTTTTCCATCATGCTTTGGAAGCTCATGTGAAATCAATCAATTTCTTTTATCTAAGCACTTGTAAGATAAACTTGGTGGTGGAAAAACCTTAGTGGGGAAATTCTTTCTTTATCTTTGGTTCAATCTCAAATTGGTAGAGCAATCCTTAGGTTTAAGGTTTTTTAATCTCGCAAATATTTATCAAGTAAGTTGCATTGTATTCAAGTTGATGGTTAGTCCTTTAGTCTTGAATTCTTCTTTCTTACAAATTGCTATATACTTGTGTTGTGACTTGAACTTCAACCTTCTACCTTTCTTTGATTCTTTTGCGATATTTGATATTGAAATGGAGATTAGAATATTGGAGACTTGAACTTGCATTTGTATTAGATTTGGGGTAGCTTGAATTTAAGATGAATACTACATGAAAACTTGCATGAAAATGTAGGAGTTTGGGATTTGTTTTATATTAGAAATTTGGGATGAACTTTGTGTATGCTGTCTATGCATATTAGTAAAGTTCAGAAATTTTATTTTATTATTTAATCACAACAAAATGGACTCTAACGATATTACTTAAAACATCAATAATATATAATATATATCGTTATTATATATATATATATATATATAATATAAAAAATATATTTTAATGTTAGACAAAAAGAGTGAGAAAATAATTACAAAAAAAAAAAAAAAAAAGAGTGAGAAACAGAGGAGAGGCTTTTCTCTAATCTAAAGTTATCAATCCATGACGCCAAGTAATTATAATTCATGTTTTATGCATGATCTTTCAACAGAACAATAATTTTCATTATAAATACGCTTGACTCTTTTTTCACTTTGATAAATAACACAATTGAACCTTTATGATTAGGATGAGTTATTTGAATAATAGATAATTATTTATAAATTTTTGCTTATAATTAAAAGAATATTAATTGAAAAAATGAAAAAAAAGAAAATAACACTTCTACTCAATGACTTTATATATATATATATAAAAATTATAGGTATCAACTCTTTCAGGTGCATCTCTTAAACTTTTTACTATTTTGGCATTGTTTAGATTCAAACTAAATATGAACAAAGATCATAAGCGGTCTTTAACAAAGCATCATAACCATCCGAATAGCAAAGTGTCAATAAACACTTGTAAGCTTGACCAACTTAATGATTAATATACAATACAACTTCTTGTCATTATATTTCAAGAGACTGAGATATAGATACATGTATATCTCAAGTACCCCTCATATATGTAAATATCTAACCCATAACATTGGATATGACTTTGAGCAAATCCAACTATGGACATAGCCTTAGTATTTATGAGCAACTCATTTAAGACATAACTCTCATGCTCGGAAGTGATGAATCCGATATTGATCCACCATAATCTTCCTATTAATCATGATGTGACCAATCACTTACTTTTATAACACTCTATTTACAGTGATGTGTTTGTTGATATCAAACGATATCATTTCTAGTATAATATGGTATGACGACCTCAAATCAAAAGACCACATGTACCTATAAGTTAAGAGGATGCTTCCATAGACATAGGAAGCACTATCTATATAAAGTTCTTTTTAACGAAGTAGTCTAGTAAACATAATCAATAAATCATGAACCCATATATGGGACCATGTTGCAAGCAACATAGCTCAGCTCATGTAAATTGCTATTATTTTTTGATGAGATTACTCACACTATGATAATCTTCACACCATCACTCATGTCTAAAACTCATAGTGATGGTGGAATTATGAACAATTCTACTATGACCACTAATAAGTGTGCATGAAAAGCATAATCAGTCATCTAATTCTATCATTTCGATTCTATCATATTAAAGACACATTATATATATGTATTAAATAATAATCTAATTGAATACCTCATCCTATCAATAATCATAATGTATTTATAAATTATATACAAATATACAAGTAAATACATGTAAATTTATAAACAAATAAATGGTTATAGGGCATTTACCCTAACAATCTCATCGTTGCACTATAGCCACTTGTACATATGTCTAAGACCATATATTGCTATTTGTTTATCATACTTTTATTGTGATAGAGTCTTTGTCAATACATTGACCAAGTTGTTATTTATGTTAACTCTTTCAATTCTAAATCTATATAACTCCACGTTGATAATCTCTTGTACTAAATGGAATCATCCAAGAATTTATTTTGATTTCTGATGAGATCATAATTCTCTAACTTGTGCTATAATTGTTGTCACAATAAAAACCAATGTGATAAAAAATGCTAAGTATCACCTATAGTTTAGTAATGAACTTTTTAATCCAAATTGCCTCCTTAGCTACCTCAACCAATGCAATATACTCATAGTTAATTGTGGAATCAGTAATAGTACTATGCTTGAGGTTTTTTAATTCACCATAACACTGTTCAAACAAAACACAAAACCTAAGTGGGATTTGAAGTTATCATGATCCATTTGAAAACTAGCATCATTATATTCTTGAACAATGAGCTCATTCTTTCCTCTATAAACCAAGAATATATCCTTAGTCTTTCTCAAGTACTCAAAGATATTCTTTACAACAATCAAATGTTTTTTTTACATGGATTAGATTGATATATATTACATAGAATTAAAGCATATGAAACATCAATCTATGTACATAATATAACATACATGATAGACCTAATAATTGGAGCATTGTTAAGGCTTATCTTGGTGGTGCTACATTGGAAGGCTTCATATGACTTAATGTTTATTGAGGGTTTTATGTAAATTTAGTCTCATCAATTTTTAATCTGCATGTGAGGTGATATTTAGAAAAATAAAACCTAAACATGCATGCTATAAGGCAAAATTAAAATTTGCTGATATAGCTACTATCAAACCCTAAGATAAAAGGATCAACAAATCAACATAGGTCTTGTTTCTTCATTCCATTTTTAGATTTCAAGTGTTCTACTTTTTCTCTCCTCAATTCTTCAAATAATTACATGGTCTTATCTTCTATTTACATAATTTCTAAGAAACTGTACAATTAACTAATTCAAAAATTTACATCTAATTTCAAAAACTTCGAGTTCTATTTGAGGGGAGATAAGTGGGAAAAGAATTACATCTAGAAGAAAATAGAAGAGGTAGGACATGCATATCCTATTTAAAATTATAACATACATTCCCAAAATTAATCCAAATCAACCACTGGCAAGTTGATTCTTATATCGAGCACCATGCATATAATATATCAAACATATCTCTCTCCCTCTCTCTCTATATATATTATATATATATACACAAAAAAAAAAAATTAAAATTAACAAAATCAATTTTAATTAATTAGCCGTGTGAAATTTGTATTATAGTCATTATAGTTTTATAAAATTGCAAACCTTTAAGGTTTGTAAAACTTGCAATCTAACCCTTAGTAGTCAACCCTAGGTCAAATGCAAATTCTATGTCAATCACGAGCATAAAACAATGACTTCACAAACATGATACTGGGTTTCATAGGTGTGAAGCAATCATGTAAGCCTGTGACTTTGCCAAGTTTTGAAATCAATACAAATTCCAAAAGTTGGTACGTGCATTGTCACGGGGTGATGCACGATTGCAGTACAAGCAAATTTTGCTCTATGTATAAGTATGACCATAACACTTATGATTGTACATAAAGTCACAATGACCTTATGAATTACTTTAGAGTCACACTCTGTGACTTCTTAGAGTCACGATTGTGACAAGTGTAATTTCCAAAAATTTCAATGACATAATTCACTGAAATCCACCCAAATAACATGTTCAATACTAGAATTGACCAAAATTGGCATTACATCCTAACAATCAATCCATGCAACATTCTCACAACGTACAAAACATGTATGGAAGCGATTTCACACAATAATGCAAAACCAAGCATTCGACCAATAGCTGCATCAATCATCGCCCTATTCACAATTATCAAACAAAACGCAAAAAATAAACTTAGCAAAAATTCATAGTTTTCATGACTAATCCAATCAACATGTTATATTCATTTTATTTAAAAAAATAACATGCAATTAATCATATAAAACAAACAAAGAGAAGATTTTCATAATTCAAAAACGGTGGCTCTGATACCATTGTTGGGATTTTGGAGTCGCTGAAAAGGCGACCATACAACGAAATTTAAAACCAAGATCTAAGCAATTGGATCACCATTTTTTGCTAAAACAAAAACCATAATGAGTTAATACAAACATATATGAGTCTTTACATTGCTTAGAAATCACATTCCAACGTCTCATATATCGAGGGCACTCAAGTCGTCCACATAGAGCAGCAAAAGAAGGCTTCACACACTTTAGGATGCTAGTGTCTACTGGTGCACGATTATGAATAAGGTGTGTACAAGGTGTGGCTTTCTTAAAATGCTTACGCTTAAAAGAAAAATCATCACACTTTCTTATATAAAGATACAATCACGAGGGTGACTTTAACAATGTATGCTTGTGACTACAATATCCACACGATTGTACATCAACATTGGATAATGCATCACTTTATCCATATCGCGTAATATTTGCACAATGTTGAAATCATGTTAATTGTCAACCACCTATGCATATACCCATACAAAAAGAAAGTATGCCTATGCATAAATAGATTATTTGAATTTCAAATTATTTGACTCGATCAAATGTAATTTCATCCAAACGCTTGAGACTTTATCTACTATCCAAATATATGCCCGTGACTCAAGAAGGTTTATGACAATACATCAAGGCAAATTCTTTAATTCAATTTTCAATGGATTCGATAAATCACATGTAACAACACTTGTGTACCTAATCATCATAACAGTTTAAATATGCTCAACCCCACTTTATAAAATACCAATTAATTATGTTACTTTCCTTTGGTTTTTCATCGCACCAGGGGGTTTCTCAGCCATAATTATGCAATATTTGTATATTGTTGGAATTCAAAATGGAGTAATATAATATTGGTGGTTTTCTCACCCGTGTAAATATATAAAAGGCCGTGGACGAAACTATGAAAATGACCTCCCACCCCCTTTTAGAGATATTTTTTCCCACCCTTTTCCATTTGTTGACAGCTCTATCCTGGTCCAAATAGTTTTGAAAGTTTGATAGATTTTGACACCCTTCCTTTGTCTAAAAAATTGGCGTTTAGTTCAACAAGTTTCTCTACAGTAATTGCCCCCCAAAAAAAGTTTTCTCTACAGTATCTTGTATGGTCATTCTTTCCATTTCGATCATTTTTCAATTTCTTCTGTACTACGCATAGAACAATTTTAAAATGCATTTAAATATTTCTTTTTCTCAATAAAAAAAAAAAAAAAGGATTTCCGAGCCCATTTATTTAATTAGCGTTCTCCGTTAGGTTGGAAGGAAAAATCGGATCAAATCAAACAAATAACACGTATAAAACGTTGACGGTTTGTTGCCATAAATTCAACACCATAACTGCCACCAAACGGCCAAACCTGACACTCCTTGCGCGCTCACCATTTCTGTTGGAATGATCTTTTCTGCACTGCACTGAGGGATCTGGCTGTTTTGTAATCCCACAATTTGATCTCTCATTCTCATTATGTGGCGCTCTATTTGGCGATCGATCGATCGCTTCTCTCTTCAGCACTTCAAGTAACTTCGCTAAATCTCTCTGAAATTTTCAAGATTTTTACTCTATTCTCTTAATTTCTAAGCGGTTGGTGAACTGTGAGAGCTGTTTTAGTTTTGATGATTAGTGTCTTTGGAATCATTTTGGAGCTTTAGTAGGGTTTGATAATCGAACTTCAATTTTTTAATTGTTTTCTTTCTCTTTTTAGTCAGTAACTTTCTTTTCAATTTTTTAAAATTTAAATGTTTGACTGGAGCAGAATCGATCACGTTAGTTAAACAATTGAAGTGTGGAGAAAGGGATTTTATATGAGAGAAAAAGTTTTGGGGAAATTGATTTGCTTCTTACCTGCAATGTATGTTTTCGGAGAAAGGAGTCATTCTTTGGTTTAAGAGAGAAAGTAAGAGTAAAAGGGAGGATAAATTTGCTGTGTTTACCAGCATTACTATAGTTACATTTTTTCTTTGATGAATTTTTTGATTGTTGTGTGTAGTTTTGTTAGCATCATTGTGATTATTGTCTTTGTCTTTATCATCCTGGTAATTTTTTCTGGATATAGATTTGTGATCAATGAACTGCAGCAGATCAAAGTTGTGGACAGGCATAACCGGGTAAGTTTAGCTTTCATGTTATGTAAGAAAATGGTTTATACATTAACATCTTTTTATTATCTTTGCTTATTTGTATTTTCCTCCAGGAAGTGGTCATTGATCTACTACAATCCATAGTGGAGATTGTTACATATGGTGATCGACAAGATCCAATGATTTTTGAGTATGTGTAGCTTTTGATACTACTTGTGTGGTTGTGCTTCTCATTAAAGAAATGATGTCATCAGAGTTATATTTTGATCTGAGCAGATGTTTTATGGAATATCAAGTTCTGGCAGAGTTTGTCCGTGTTTTAAAGATTAGTAGAAATTCAAGAATTGAGGCACCATTGCTTCAGTACCTGAGTATAATGATACAAAACATGGGTAGTGAACATGCAATATGTAAGATGCAAGTTCCTTTAATGTTTATGGTAAATTTCTTGAATATGTACTTTCTTTTCATCACTCTATCTTTTGGGTATGTTTGTGGATGTGCACTTCGCTTTTGGAGAGAGGTTGTAGAAGCTATGGTTGTTTGGTAACACAAATTCTACCATATAGTCAGAGATGGCTAAAAGTTTTTTCTTCTGAGTCTTGTCCTTCTCTGTGTTGCTTTACCTGTTACTCCTATTTCTTGTATAATGCTGGTGATGCATTTTCCTATTGTATCATGCAGACTATTGTTTAAGTAATGACTACATCAACAACATCATAGAACATACATATGAATTTGATGCAGGAGACCTGGCTCCATATTACGTGTCCTTCTTAAGGTTTTAATGTTTTCTCTCTCTTCATAAATTTATACAGGATTCAGTTTGATTTTCATCCTTGCTCAAGACTAGTTATTAGCAATTTATTTCTTTCTTACTGTGGCCATTTTGATTTGAGTATTATGTAGGGAAATAAATTTTCTGACCGATTCGTGTTGCATTTCCTGCCTTCCTTTTCTTTTACTCATCCTTCTCTTTTATTTGTTTTGTAAATCAGAGCAGTGAGCAACAAAATTAACAGGGACACCCTTTGTCTTCTTGTTAAGGTTAATAGAGTAAGTTAAAGCTCATCTTTAGGAGATATGCTGTAAATTCCCTTTCAGTTTTTGGTAGAATTCTGTTATAAAGTAATTAGGAATGTGGTTTGTCTTGATATGGTGATCCAGTTATGGAGGTCAAGGCATTTGAATTGTTACTTCTATGTAATATTCCTTGATCTCCTCATCTTTATAATCATATAAGAAATCAGATGACCATTTTGATATGCTAATCAATTTGATTTGTTGGAAGCATGAAATAAGTAATTATTACACATCCTTTCTTGGGTAAATTTCAGGGATCCCCTTGAGGTTTGCTAAAACATCATGGACTCACCACATGCTTTAAAAAAAGAAGGGTAAATTTCAGAAACATGTGCTCTCCATAATATAAAACATTAGGGTTTCCTGAGAATTAATTCTCTTTCTTCAGGCATTTGGTAGGTCAATCCATTTTTTTTACGCTAGAAAGGGAGACCCACTGGCTTTCAACTAGTCCCCTGAGGCGCGGTGGTGCGACTTCAGATCTAGGATTTCCTTGTGACAAATTGTGAAGTTGAATCTCTGTGAAACTACAATGCAGGACCTTAAAATGATTTATATAACCTAATTAGCCACTGAGTATTTTTTGGTTTGGAAAGAGGCTGAATACGATGAATGCTGATGAGATTGTGATATGAAGCTGTTTGTTTTCTACTTTTGCAGACAAAAATTTCACTAGGGAACTTCTGTCTTTTAAATAAACATTTGATAGTTTTGTCCCTAAGTTAGATGGGCATATTGTTTTATGATCTCTCTGTCAAAGTTATGTAGCAAATGGTTAATTCTTTCCCTTTCCTTTAATTAATTTATTTCCAATTATTGTTAATTGGATAGATTTATCTCAGTTCTAAGTTTGTGCATGTGACAGTGGATCTTGCTTTTCCATTGGGTATTACTCTGTGTTTCCATGTCTTCTCATTATATTGATTTGACCACAGGAATGGTTATATTTTTCTAATGATGTCTATCACTGATTACAGGATGTTGTGACTTCATTTCCATTGTATACTGAAGCTCTTAAATTTGCCCAACATGGGGAAAAAATGATTCAGACGGCTGTACGAGCATTAACACTTAACATATATAATGGTATGGAACAGTTATATGTTTGTGCTTTCCAAAGAGAACAGATACATGAAAATTTGGATATAAGATATATTTTTGGTATTTTGCAACAGTTTCCTTTTGGTATTGCAGTTAGCGATGACATGGTCTATCGGTTTGTGACAATGCCTCCGGTCTCAAAGTACTTTTCAGATTTGGTTCATAGCTTAAGAAAGAAATGCATTCATCTTGATGGCCTAGTCAAAGCTGCAGAGTATGTAGCTTTCAATTGTTTGAGAACTTTATTTCAGACAAATATTAACTGGGTTGTTGGATGCATAAATATCTATTGAAAGAAAACTACTTTGATGCAGGGAAACATATACTGATCAAAAGAAAAGGGATATACTTCTGGATAGTGATAAAATTGTAGATGATATGTATTACTTTAAGGATGTTCTTTCTATTGGTGAGTCTCATTTGAGTAAAGCCATCTCTAAGGATCTTCTCAACATACTTGTCTTTCCTTTGTTACTCCCCTTACTGCAATTGAGGCAGAATAACGTGAGATATTTGCTCTCTCAGCTCTTTTCCTTGTTTTTGTCTTTTGATTGAGTAATTAATAATGGATAGGATTGGGTATATGGTTTAAGATGTTGGTGGCATTACTATCTGAATGTAGCTTGGCCGAAGAAGTTAGGAATGAGTATGGAGTTTTTTGCCGATGTTTTAATTATTGAACTGGGCCTTGAACTGGTCAAAGGCTTGGCCTATGGTTTTTCTGGTCTGACTGGTTGGACTGGCAGTCAAGCGAGGAAACCAGCACTCTATAATAAATAGATATATTTAACATTTCACAAATGAAATTAATGGTCCAATAGTGTTGCCCTTGCATTAGCAAATGTTGGGATTGAATTCTAGCATTTGCAAAATGCATGCTGAAGAAGTCAGCATAGCATATGTTGGCTTCATCACGATGTCATGCTGACATCAATGTGGTATGTGTTGAAGTTAGCATGGCTGAACGAGGGTAAAACCACGAACTAGCATGGTTTACCCTGTTGAACCATGGTTCAAAGCAGTTCAATGACTAAAACCATTAGATCATACAATCAGACTGGACTAGCTTATAGTCCTGGTCAAACCAGTCCGACCGGCTGGTCCGATCATGTTTTCATAACCTTTCTTTGGAATGCATTTTATTAATAAGAGCATCTTAGATTGCCTAAAATATTGCTGATCAAAATAAACATTGTTTCATTTATGATTTGGATAAATACCATGGATGCCAAGCTAGTATAAACTCTTAACCGTGAATATGTTTCTTTTGTTGAAAACAGTATGTTATCAATCTGCAGTAGTGCACAGAAGGGTGAATATTTAGATATTTACTTTGCTTTGTACATGGTTCTACCAGATTCTCTCATGGAGTTTCCAATGGATATATATGCGAGTTTGGGGCATTTTACTTGGGCTCTTATTAAGTCTCCAAAACTTAACTTTTACCAAGAAAGAAACAAAAATAAAATGCCCTATCAAAGATTAGCCTACTATATTAAATACAAAATTATTTCTCGTTGGAAGAATTTTTTCATATGTCAGATCTTATTGTTTAAATACTTTTTCAGGGATCTCATGTATCTGCAGCTACTTCTCTGTATATAGTTTCTCAGCTTCTTCATGTTGTTGGTGGAGAGAACATCATTAACGCTGTGGCTTCTGTGCTTTTGTATCCTTATATGACCTTACGTATCAGAGATGCTATTGATGGAGATACAATTGATGGTAGTAATGCATGTTCTTTTTACAGCCTCTTGCATGAGTTGGAAATTGTGAAATTTTTTTCTCTCAAGTCTGAAGGAGAAAAAGACATGAATGGAAACCATCTATCTGCACCGGTGGAAGCAATTACATCATCTAATTCTGATATAGATAGATTCACCATGGATGGTGATACATGTGTAGAAAGGTTAGTTTGTATCTTTGTATTGATGTTTGGGTTGTGTCCTTTTTCATTGATATAGAGAAGATTAATAATTACAATGAGGCAAAAGATCTTTTTTATAACTAAGGATGATTGCCTACCCTATTTATTCCTATCGTTGATTAATAATAGGTAGCAAATTTGGGAAATGCAGTAATAAGTCACCTCAATGCAAGTGGATGTTCTTGGAGTTTTTTTGGGACTGCAGAAACAATAATTCCTGTATTCTTTGTGCTTTAGAACTCAGTAGACTAAGAATGAATGTTTTAGAATGTAAAATTTATAGTTAAGAATGAGAGCTCAGTGACCTTGAGATATCTAATTCTATAAAATGTGTCCAAGTTATGGTAGTGGCATGTGTATCTAGCAACTGGAGGTTAAAATCTTAACAATCTATTGCCTGAGCACGAAAAGTTAAAACTAAAATATGCTTGCATGACGTTTATGTATTCTGCCCACTATCACCTGTACTTTCTGTTGTCCAATGTTCTTTTTCTCTTGTGCTAATCGAGAATTTAGTTATTGCCTACAAAAGAGGAAGAATAAGCAGTTAATTAAGCATTGATTGGCCTGGATATGGTATCTAAGGCAAACAGCAAATTAGAATGTGTCTGTTTTCCCGCTATAATAGTTTGGAGGCTGATAATTGTTTCTTTTTACTGTATTAATTGAAATTATGTGAATTTATTTCTATTGTACTGATTTTCAATTTCTTATCAGGTGCAGGAAAGGGATTCTGGCATATATTAACTCAGAAAATCATATTCTATTATTTGCATCTGTGTTTTTATTGTTTACTTTAGCAGAAAGTAAAGGTATTTAATAATAAATGGCATCCAAATGTGTATAATTTGATTTTTGCACATATTTATATGTTTTTCTTACTTTTTCTAATCCTTTCTCTTTTCCTCTCTTTCATTCTCTCTCTCAATCTCTCTGTCTTGTTTGGATTAGATCTTGATAGTTTGATGTCTTCGGTGATTGGATTAAGTGAAATTCAAGATACAAAGGTAAATAATCATTTCACAAGCATCTCAGTTGATTGTTTGATATTTGCTTAGCATATTCATTTAATAAATGTTTTCCAACAAATTGAGGTGAAGCATAAAAAATCTTTCATTCATATGAATCATTATTCTAAACAAACTGTAACAATCAAGGTCCAAGACTCTTGAAATGTAGAGGTAAAAAAGCTCAAGATGGATGACATATGAGGTGTTCATCCTATATTGCCCTTATATGTAGAATGTGTTCTCAAATAATATGAAGGCTCTTGGATGATTCTTAAAGCAACATTGTTTGGGTTATACTGAGAGCAACAATATTATATACTATGTGGGAGTGAGTGACTCAACTTGGTATTAAAGCTTCCTTGTGATGTGGGCTAGAGAATAGAATAAGCTGGGTAGAATTTAACATGAGAGTGGTTAACGTATTCTCTTTTCAAGTTGCATTGAAGGCTTTAGGTGATTCCTATAGCAAAACAACGTAGTTTAGGCCCAAAGTATTATGCATTTACAAACTTGTTATGATTTCATGATTGTACTCAGCGTATGATTTCAGTGACCCATTATTGAAGTGCATGAATTACCATTCTACATTTTTTAATTATAAGTGAGACATTTTCTACAGAATTTTTCTATCATAGATATGCTTCCAAAAATTGATTCTACTAATGCTAATTTAATGTCTTGAATGAGTATATCGACAAAGGTACTTGTACATGGACTTAATCAAGGTACTGGGAATAGCCATTTGAAGGATTAGTTGTACCATATTGGTCATTTTAACATTTTCTTTCATGTGAAATCATTTTAAGTTGAAAATAATTTTTTGTCTGCAATGATGTTTATAATCTATATTATAGTGAGACTTATCTTTTAGATGACATTTGAACCTTTTATCATTAATTATGTGCCTGCTTTTTTGGTTTTCAAGTTGCTGTGTAGTATATATACTTTTTGGTTATGTTCCTGCAGCCTTTTCATTTTCGAATATTGCATGAATTAGTTTCAGAATTCTTTAAGATTTCAGTCTATAAAGTCTTACAAACACATGTGATGTTTTATGTATATTCTAATTTCTTTTGTAGCTTTGTAAATATGATAGTTTTCCATTTTTTTTTTTTTTAATTATGGAACAATTTTTGATGTACTATTTTGGTATGTTCTTACTCAGAGATATGATATAGCAGCTTCAGTGGTAGGAAAAACCAATATCGTCATAAGACTTATGCCTGAGGTATGGGCTTAATCTGACAACTGGTGCTGTTTATTTTGAAATATGCATCTTTGTATGTCATGTGTATGTCTGTCTCCAGGATATGTTAATCTGACAACTTTACTGATACTGGAGCTTTCACTTCCAGATTCTTTAGAGCACACAGTGTCATGAACACTCATCATTTATTTATTGTTAACAGGTTTTAAATGCATTATTGAAGGTTTTAGTCAGCCAACCACCATTCTGTGCTCTAATACAATGGCATACAGGGTGGTTCTTGCGGAAGCTACTTCTTTTTCATGGAAACATACTCAATGATCACCATCTCCAGCTTTTCAACGTAAGGTTTGACTGAAATTGCATGTACTAAAGTTAATATAAATGAATTCTCCATTGACATAATTCCGCAAACATAGTGATATCTTGTTTTGTTAAAATTAATAACATCTACTGTTGACATGCATATTTGTAATTGTGGGACATTTACCAGATGATGTTTAGTGCTAAGTCTCAGACCAACTAGTGTTGAAGTCCAGTTTCAGTGGTGAGTAGCCACTTTGTTCAACATACTAAACGTAGGATTTTGTCTAGAACAAATCTCTCATGGTCAGGACCATTTAGGCCAGACTGTATTGGTAAAATGACCTTTCTTTACTTGATCTCTTATCTGAAACAGTAGAATGTCCCCTTAATTTTCTTTATTTCTTCTTGCTGCAAACACTGGCAGTTACACCAAGTTGCTTCAGACTTGTGACAATAGTTAGCTAGAATTAATAAATGTATTGAAAAGAAAGTCTATAAAATATGTCATAAAATTTTGAGCTGAAGTTGAAGTGTAAAGCACTAGTTTGCTCTGGTCAATCATGCATGCGCATGGAGTGTCCATGTATTCTACTACTTCTGCAGTTATTGAGAAGAAACCCCATGAAATACATAAAACAAATTTCATCAGTTTATAAATGTATAATTAATTAATTTCATCAGTTTATAAATGTATAATTGATTTTTTTTTTTGGTTTACAATTTTCAATATGCGAAGTATCATAAGTCCATGGGGTCTTTTATTAGCCAAATTCGTATTGTCTATACCTCTTTGTTTGAGTTAATATGAAAAATTTCCTTTCATTTTGCATAAACTTGAGCTGGGGAAATCACTACAGGACTGATTCTGCTTTTTTGTTTAGTTCTAAATTGTAGATGAAAACTTCCACTTACCTTACAATAAATCTTCCTTATGATTAAACAATTATTGCCTATCAATCTTAAGTTATACATTTTCTAGTTCCTGTTGACAGACTTCATATCAGCGCTCATGTGAACGCCTTCAGAAAGAACTTGATGGATGCTGGTTTGATCAAATCCTGGAAACTTTGAGGGTTGAGTGGGCAAACTGTAAAACAGGTATGAGTTAGAGAATCTTGACATTGGAGGGGAACCAAAAATATAGAACTCTACGATGGTAATCTTAAGTGAAGAGAATAAAATGATATATTGATGGGAAGGAAGCAATTATTTACAAGAAATTTCTATTTCAGACACTTAAAATCTATTTGAATGATGTGTACAGCTCTTGAGGAACCTTTGCAATCTAAAAATCCCTTGTTCTTGCTTGAGCTAGCTGTTTGCCAACGAACAACAGATGGTACTGGCCATTTTAGTGTTGATTTATGTTTCGTTTTTCATAATTGGATTAACCTGCTTTTTTTCCTATGCTAGAAATTAATGTCTTACACTTTCTTTTTCATAAATATTACACTCTGCAGGGAGTACAACTTCTTCCATAATTTCTTGGCAAACAATGGTTGATGCAGTGAAGGTTTTTATCATTCACTACTACTGCTTTTTTTAACTACAGTAATCTTTCGTCTCTAGCACCTGTGTTGAAAATACTTCATAAGCACAAATCCAATGGCAAATAAAGATATAATTCTATAATTTAATTGAAATAATGATTAGTTTTCAAATACAATCTCTCTTGGTTCGCTTGACTCTGACACCTGTTGTAAGTAAATGAGAAACTCAAAAGCTTAAGTTGTTATGAAGAGCCCAACAATAATATTTAAGTTCTATTTCTTTCTACATGTATTGCAGAGAGAGGAACTGAGAAACAATAATCAAATTAAAATGGTGCTCTAAAGCAACTACTTTTCATCACATTTCATATGGAGCCTTTTCCTCTCATTATTCATGATAATCTATTTACACAGCTACAAGAAATTCATAAATAAAGGCTCTGTTGTGTTGTGCATCCCACACTTTCTTTAGTCTACACTTTACATCTATCAACCTTGTACATCTTTTCCTTAAATCTGAGTGGTGTTTTTATATGCTTTGGGTTGTTCTGTCCTTTTTTGTTTGATTGAATAATTCTTCACCATTACAAGCATCTGTTTCTGCCTTTATAAGCATCAGTTTTTACTTTTTCTATGAATGCATAATTACATATTGCAAGCATCCATTTGCAGTTTCTATTTATGCTAAAACAAAAAACAATAACATTCATACTGCAACAATTTGCTGCCATTTAGATCTCATGGTGCTCTTTCTCATAGGTTTTCACTTTCCATGTTCAACTGAAGACATTTATTGTCAAAGGAAATTTACTCGAGAACCCTTTTCTAGACGTAATGAATAGTCCTACCACAGATTCTGAAGTATCCCAATCCTCAGATCTTTCATCTGCAAGCTTTGGGTCAGAAGTTTTTCTAGGTTGGGTATCATTGCACTACATCTTTCACTTTGACTGTTCGTAATGTTTTCCAGGGTCATGCAAGATATTCATTGCACTTTGTCAATCCTGTGTACTATTTGTAGGATCTGGATTCCCATGCAGAATTGCTTTCTCCAATGCTGGGGTCAGGGATATTTACCTGATACCTGTGGCTAGAGGAATATCTGGCAAACTGATTCTTGCAGAGAAGCATCCTTTCCGAAGTCAACGAGGTGTTGTAATTGCTATTGCTCCACTGGCGGGTTTGAGTGTAAGTTCTGGCATTGCTAAATCTAATAGTCAAGATGTGTTTATGATACTAATGATGTCAACTTTTTAGAGATGCATAATAGTAGTGTGATCACTAAATGAAGTTGCTTTTTGATGCTCATGGTAGCCAGTCTAGGTTAAATGACTATGTATGTTTTGTATATTTGATACGTGCAAAAATGTATACCCAGGTTTTTACAAAATGCCTTGTATCTACTATTTTGCAGTCTGTGACACATTGCCATTTGTGGTTTAATCTTGTCAATGTCAGTTTTTGTCAAAGATTAGAATGATTGGCGCACTTACAAGCACTTAGGCTCTTGGGTGGCCAAAAGGTAAGAGGCACCTCAAGCTACCTTGCATGGTTTAGAGAGAACGAAAAGTTCTTGGTTTTGCTTGATGCATTGGAGGGGGAAGTTACTTGATTGGTTTAAAAGGGAAGCATCTAGGCCAATGAAGTTTTGTTAAATTACTCTTAACTTTATGATTGGTTACAAATGAGTTTCATAAAACCTTGTCAAATAATGTTATTTTTTTAGCCTTGGATTGTGAAACACCTTCTAAATTCATGAAGATAAAACCTGATTGTAGTTGTCTAATATAAGCCCAACTTCAAGAGACTTATGAAGCTAAGAGGAAAGATTAAGATAAATAAGTTGTAAGACAAGGAGTGGTGGATATGATGATTTTTCCAAAGGATTTTTAGTAGATGTGAGATGGATGTTGGAGCCAACGAACTTGAAAAACGGTAGATTTTTGTGTTTTGTGTTTTTTTTTTTTTTGTTTTGTATATTATTTATGTTACATTGCAATGGCTTATATAGACTAGCTATAGATAAATAGATAACGTAAGGTAAAATTAAAATATTTTAAAAAAACTTCCTAGATAATAGCTAGCTTAATCCAATCAACAAACTGACTTGATAATTCCTAGACTCCTTCTCAAGCCAGTGAATATATATCCAACATTCCCAACTCGGAAGTTAGCAGCTCAAACACTTGTGTAGGTATTCCTTTCATAAAATATCATATGTCTGTTAACTTGTAGGAAGGTAGATATTCGCCACAATCTTCTCTTCTATTTCTCCTTGATGAAGTGTCTATCTATGTCAACATGTTTAGTCCGATCATTATGCACATGATTGAGCACAATGCTAATGGTTGTTTTATTATCATGATAAAGCTTTATAGGCCCCCCACTCTCAACTTTTAGCTCAGTTAGAAGTTTTCTAAGCCACATTACATCACAAATTCTCTGTATTATATCTCAAAATTCAACCTCGACACTGCTTCTAGTCATTTTTACTAAGTCACTAAATTACCCAGCAAAAATGTACAGTAGCCTGAAGTAGACCTCTACCATTCACAGGCCCTGCTCAATCTGTATCAGTGAATATGTCAGTTTTTCTATCGATGTTCTAGCCCACTTCCATTCCTGGGAAGTACCTCAAGTGTCTTAAGTCTTTTATTTCAAAATCATTCTACAAACACTTGTTTCACCTTTTCTATTTCACTGAGATCATCTCCCACAAAAATAATATCGTCCACATAGACTATTAGGATGGTAATCATACCCTCTTTATGTTTGAAGAAGAGGGTGTAATCAATTTGACTTTGAACAAACCACAACTCTTAATGTCCTCGGTGAATTTCTCAAACCAAGCTTAGGAGACTGCTTTAACCCTACACATCTGATTGTTGTATTCTTTTCAAAACCAGGAGGTAGATCCATGTATATTTCCTCTAATAAGAGGAAAAAAACACTTATACCCTTTCTAAATAGGAGAATATCCCTCAAATATGCACTTGAATGCCCTAGGATCCAATTTCTTCTTTTGAAGGGACAAGAGATGCACAAAAACTATGCAACCAAATGTTTTAGTACGAAGACAATTAAAGAACTTGTAATCAGGAAAGCAATGTAAGAACAGAAACTGGAGTTCTAAAATTTGGTGCTCAGATGCGTAACCAATTGATCAAATAGGTGGTTGTTAGGATAATTGGAGAGAGGAGTACATGCACCGCTTAGGGATATTTGCAAAGAATGTGATGAAGGTAGCTCAACATCAACTTTTCAATCCGGCGATGGTGCATGGGATAACTCCTTTTTGATTTGTCTGAGGAGAAGTTTGGAAGGGTGTACACTAGGATGAAAGGTGGACCATTGGATGGAGCTGACATGGAGGGTGTGAACATGATTGGCAATTTGGAAGTGGATGATTTGCTTCAGAATTTTGTTGGAGAGAAAACGATGCTGTTACCGAGCTCAAGATACAAGTATATTATATATTTTTTCTGTTTTCTTTTACTGATTAGAGAGTTTAGTTTTAATGTTCAATACAAAAAAAAGTCAAATTGGCAAATGTTGGAAAATCAGTCTTGATTGACTAATCAATTTTCCAACAATGGCAATACCGAACTGTAAAACTGGTTTAAGAACATAGACGACCTGGTATTTTTCAGTTTGGATATTGGGTTGGCTCAGGTATCGAGTAATTTTGAACACACCTAACAGAATTACATTCAAACTGCAAGTTTTGGCTTTTAGATTCTAAGGCTTTTCCTTCAAGTCTGAATACTCAAAGTAGTGTAGTCCCTCCCTTTCTATTTCGATGCCAATCATCCTCCCTGAAAGTAGATCTTGAAATTCACAAGAATAAACAGAAAACTTAGCTACACAATTCAGTTTTTTAGTGAGTTTGTTGATAGACAATCAAATACAAGACAAATTAGGAAAATGCAAAATAGAGGTCAATACAATTTTTTCTTTTCTTTTTTTTTTTTTTTTTTTTTTTTATATGGTTGCACTGTTCCCTTTCCGTCCATATTATACAAGAACCCATTGGCTGTTTTAACCTTTAAGCCTTTGTAACACGAACTGAAGGAGACAATCATGCTAGAGCTACTGTCATGTGTTGAATCTATCACCCAAGGACACTGAGACTTAGTTTTAATGTGCAGACCCCTCTGTGAACTATCAACTTCCATAAGAGAGCATGAACTAGTATGATTAAACATGTTTAAATGATCCAACTGCTGTTGTGTAAATGGTACAGGTCTCGTACTTGTTTATTCTTCTGTCTCAGCATGAAACCCTTCAGTGTTTCTAATTTGCCAACTTTGTGGTTGACCATGAAGTTTCCAGGATGTAGCTCTAGTATAGTTCGACAAGCGGCAATAATTGCACCAGCTTCTCTTCTCTCCTCCTTTTCTTAAACTTCTTTGCACATTGTTATGTGGGCCTTTTGAGCCCTAGATGTCAGGCCAGATGATGTTGATTCTTGAACTGTGTTTGAACCACTACTTCCTTTGGTCGGCCATCATGACTCTCCTTTTGTTTTCTGCTCTTCTCACCTCAACAACTACCTCTCGAATAGAAGAAAAAGGCTCCATTCTAAAAAAACTCTTCCTCTAACTTCATCCAACTCCAAATTCAAGCCTGCTAGAAACTCAAAACACTTTTTTTTTCAAGCATTTTTTTATATTTTATGATGTCCTATGAACAAACCCACCTTGTCTCACAGAAACCCTAATTCCTTGCAAATCTTAAAGAGTTGTAGTATTGATTTATAGATATCAGACCTTCCTTTACCTCCCTTAGCTTTGATCTGATCTCAAATACTTGTGTTAAATTACCTTGATCAGAGTATATTTCTTTACCAGCATCACAAATGTCTCTAGCCATAGGGAAAAGCAGATATAGTTGGCCAATCTCCGTTGCCATTGAGTTAATCAGCTAGGCCATAATCATATTGTTTTCAACCTCCCACTTCTCATATCCCAGATCATTCTTGTTAGGGACTTTACGGTACTGGTATGATAACCCATCTTTCGTCTTCCTCTAAAAATATGCTCCATGGATTCAGATAACTGGAGATGATTCTTCTCATTCAATATATGGACCGAAATCTGAATGGTGTGACTATCATCAATGCTTTGCACATTTGGAAAGGACTGGATCTCCATTTGATTAGATGAAGATCCAGAAAGTGTAGGATTAGATGGTGGAGAAAGATCTAATGTGTCTCATCTACCTGTCATCACTGTTTGCACCATTTTCCTTATGGGTCAAAAAAACTTGGTTTTGATATTATTTTTTGTATTCCCTTGTTTTGTTTTGTGTTTTTTTGGGTATTTTATTTATGTTACATTGCAATGTTTTATATAGACTAGCTACATCTGAATAGGACAATAGAAAAGGACAAAACTAAAACATTTTAAAATTTTCTAGATAATGGCTCCAGATAATTTCTATAGAAATAATGTTAGAATATGATTAATCTAAGTTGCTACTATAGAGCTCTAAATAACTAAATTATATGAAGGAGATTACACATTAGAGGTTTTGATGAATTGCTTCTTGATTCATGAGAGTTTGTGTTGAATGCCCTCTTAATACAAAGAAAAGACATTAACCCTATTTATACTAGTGCTTAGGAAACTTAAGAGACAATGATTAATCTCTTTAATAAAAAGTCTAAGCATCACATTCATTACAAATATTCTTGGAGATTACCTAGATTTTGTGAAGTTTGAGAAGAAAACTAAAGACATTGGCTAGGAAAATTTGAATGTTTTGAAATTAAATTCCAACACTTCTCATTAACTACAGGACATTACGTTGATCCCTATTAATTTTGAAGATCTGCTTGTAACTCCTTTTTCAATTCTCATGTTGCATGAAATTTCTTCAATCTCCATCTCGTTCTTCCATTGTCTTTTATTTTCTTTTTCATCATTGATTTTCTAATTTCTTGTGGAAGAATTTTATCTTTTTCATGAAGTTGAATAACTTTGCCATAGTTGACGTCAATAACCTGGATCAATTTTGTTTTCCATGTGGTAGCATTTTGAAATTAAGGAGTTTTGGAATTTAAGGGGAAGCGCAGTAAGATTTAATTTTAAAACATTAGAATTTTGTAGTGAATGCCTTTTAGTTTTTCTAAAAGAGTTTTCAAATTCAATGTGATGTTTAGGCTTTTGTTCAATTGACTTAACTATTGTCTTTTGAGTTTCCTAAGTACTATTATGAATGAGCTTCACGTCTTTGTTTTTAAGAGGCAATTGAACAAAGCCTCTCATGTATGAAGAGACAATAAAATGAAGCCTCTCATTTATGAAGTGGCAATATAACAAAGTTTCATGCATAATTACCCTGGATAATAAAATTCAGTTATTTAGCGTTGTACAGTCACAACTTAGTAATCATATTTTAGAGTTGACTTCCTTAGCAAGGATGAAGATAATGGTTTCAATGGTTAGTTGAGATCTGGTTTAAAGTTAAAGGTAATACTATTTCTCTATATTTATAGGTCCAAATTGTGAATACAGGTAATTTTTGTATAAGCTGAAGTTACATGGATCATAGGCAAGAATGAGAAAGACACTGTATATTAACGAGTGAAATTGAATGGCATGAGGCTGAAATTGATAAATAAGTTGGACCCTTTTTTGTTCAAGTTTGCCTGAAATGTTTAAGAAATTAAAACACAGTCTAACTATTGATGTAGCTTCCGTTATTGCATTTCATGAATTTCTCATTTCATGTCGAGCGGAAATTTTAGGAGAAAGCGATATGAGATCAGTTGGACTCGGTGAATTTACAGACCATTCCCTTACAATTTTCCCAACTTATATTCTTCCTTTTGCGGATTTGTACATTAGCCCTGCTGGTGTTTTGCTTATAAAAGATTTATATCTTTATCTTCCATATCTTTACTGCTTACAATTTCCTTTTTTTTTTTTTGTATGTGAAATTCTTGGAACCGTTTTGAGTTAGAAACATAATTGTTGTTGTAACATTTTCATTTCATCTCTTTGCTTGAAACAGCCAAAGATAGATGAGGACCATCCAATGTGGTTGCATCTTCGGATAAAAGAATTTGACCCTAGATCTAATGCAAGTAAAACTAGAGGTTTCAACTCTGAGAAGTCCATCACAGGAGTAGACGGGAGATGGACACTTGGCTTTACCAGTAACAAAGCTTGTGAGGCTGCTCGCTTGTTGATACTCGAAGAAACTCATAAACAAAGATCCCTTATCAAGAGCATACTTTCTCCATTCCTACAAAAAGATTATCTTGTTGGATAGTCAACTTGGATCGTGCTCTTGAGCTATCCAGGCAAGGATTATAGGTTAGTTCACTGACCAGCATATCTCACTCCTTTCGTATTTATATTTCTTCTGGTTTTTAATTTTGTTACCAAACAATTTTGTACAATAAAATTTACATAGGAAGAGATGTAAACTAATAAGTTTCTGTAATTAATCATAGATTTAGTTTGTTAGTGTTGAAAATTGCTAATTACATGGCTATAAATCATAAAAGGAGTTTTACTTCAAAAATTGATAAAATTTTCAGTTTTACTTTAGATGTCTTCATGTCAAGTTTTTTCAGCTAGCTTTTCATATGCATTCAAAATTAGTTATCTGAGCAGACATTTCAGTACTTTGAGTTTCTCTAATTAAGTGGATTGAAACTCTTCTAAAACAGAAAATAGAAAATAACAGTTGGCAGACAAACTCTTTAAAAACAATATAAACAACAAAAACACAAATGATATATCATCTATGAGCCTAGTTAGTAAATAGAGAAATGGGAGAAAGGTAGGAATATTATATAATTATTTTGAATAGTAGAAAATATATTTGTAAAATATAGTCACAGAAATTGGATATGAGAAAAATATAAAATGCATATATATGGGTTTGAAATAGTATGTTGACAATAATACTTTTAAAAAATATGACAATATCCATTTTAATCTTAGCACTTTCTATAGAGCACCTGTTTAAAATCAGTATAATATTTTAAATCAAAGCATTTAATTGGCTATTAAATCTAATATAATATAATACATAATTAATATTTAAATTACAGTATCAATTCTTTTAAACACAATAGATAATTAAAATTTAATTATATTCTTTCAAATATATAACATTACTAATTAATAAATTATAATAGTTGATTTTTTTTTATGAAAAGATTTAATAATAATATGGTATTTATATTCCACTACTATCATTTATAGTCAAGTTCAAATTATATATATAGTATTCTCAAGAAATTAAAAAAAAAACATTTTAAAAGTAAATATTAATAAAAACACCCTAAAACCTAAATAAAAATAATTTTTAAAAAATTATAAAAAGAATTTCAAATCCTAATGATTGTACGACAAAAATGATTAAATAAATTTGTATATTTCAATAAATATATCTGGATTTGACTTTTGTATTAAATAATAAAGATAAAAAAGAATATTTATTATACTGCTATCAATCATATTCAATATTTTTTTTTACAACAAAAAATAAAAGTCAAAATCTATCAATAAAACTGTTTTTGTATAAATCTGATAAAATAATTTTAGTTGAATCATTTATATGAACTATCACTTCAAAGTAATAACAAATTGAATGATAAATTAATGTTGAGAAATAAAAATCGAGAAAAATAGGAAATTGTAAGAGATTTTTAATTTTTGAAAAGAAGATTATAAATATTACGTAAAAGGTAATTTTATGCCTTGCAAAATAATATCATTATTTTTTTATGAAAATTAAAAAAATACTGTATAATATAAATATTTAAAATATATTTATTACAATAAACATTTAAAATATATGTTTTAAATTAAAAAATACAACAAACATATTTAAATCAATAAAATGTCATAAACATGTTATTTAAGTGTACGGAAAAATAACCCTAACCATTAATATTAATTTAAAAAAAATAATCCAAACTTTTGAGAAAAGGAGTGTTTGGTACGTGATTCCATCACTTTACATTAACAAAGCTGTCACGGCAAAATTAGACAAACTTTTTTTCTTGTTCTCTCAATATATAAATCCTTTAAAGTCTGGCCGGTCAGAAAATAAATAAATAATATTATTCTCTTTTTTCTCACAAACAATGAATTCGGTTCGTCTTCTTAAGTTATTGCTTTCACCCACGTGGCCACGAAGAATGAAGATGCTTATATGAAGCTTAAAAGCATAAAATGAGCAGCCCTTTTGAGTGGATAATGCCATTGTTTTACTTTTCTATTATATATATATATGTTTTCTAAGAGAGTGCTTTACTTTAACCAAAAGAAGCTAATTTTAATTCAATTAAATTTTTATATGGTGAAGGGCCTTGATTAATACAATCTCTTTCCACGAAAAGAAAAATTTTTCAAGATTTGATAGTGAGAGAAGATGATCCTAATAACTGTCACTTTGACACAATGTCCAAACCCTCACACTATAATTTAATTAATTATAATTAACACTTAACTTTTCAAACAGTTATATAATCAATACTTTAATTACATTAAACAAAGTTGTTAAACTGTTATTAACTACAGCGATAAGGGGTTAATTATGGTGTGTTGTAAGTAAGTGTAAATATTCTTTCTTTTTTTCCTCTCTTTTCTTTAGGTGTTCAAACACTTCTTTTCTAGCAGTTATAGGAGGGAATGGGATTGCTTTGTTTGTTCAAATTATTTGTATGTCTTTTTAGGCCAACAAAGAAAGATAGAAGCTTTTTGACTGAGAAAAATTATTGCCAATTGCTCTTACTCTCACGGTCACTTTTGGAGGAATTTCCAATGTATGTTTTCTCTTCCAGAAGTTCTCATCTTTTAAAATCTGCAGACACCTAAGAACATTTTTCACGTTCTTGGTGGGGGTATTAGGATTTAAAGGACACTTTAGGGGAAACAGAGATGTGACACAACCTGTGTTAATTTTTATGCCTAAATGAACATTTTGCTTATGGCGTGGTTCTTTTTTTAAAGATAATGATATATTTAGAAAATGTTTGTTAAAAATTAAAAGGAAGCTATATTACCTATCAAATTAATTTGGTAATAAATATTACTAAAATCTTATGAAGAAACGATATATACACAAATGAGCACTCAATTATGATAAACGTTAATATAATTTTGTTATTAAATAAATTATAAAACCAAATTTGTAGGATTTTGGTACCCTTCGTCAATGTATGTAACATTACTCAATCTTTTTTGGGTTGACAGGCCAAATAAAATGATATCAATAATAAAAAGTAAATTAATATGTAAGTACCCTTAATTAAATACCGTGAATGGGTAATGATCAATTTTTCTTTTAAAGGTTTTTAGGCTTTATTGCAAAAGCTCTCTAACCTAGAAGGAGAATTTGAACTAAAAGTAGAATAGTAAGATTGCTTACAAAGAAGACCATAAAAATGTCTCACAAAAGCAAAATACTAAGGTAACAGAAGGTTTTGCCATGCCCTCTCAACTTATGTGAAATGAAAAATAAGTGATTAACGTTTTCTGACCCAAGCTTTGGCCTAAAAATAATTTTCCACTTACTAAATGCATAAATTATACTCTTAATCCAAAACTTGATTCGGTTAGTGTTACCTAAAAATAGGCTTTGACCTTATGCATAAATTACAATTACCAAATTATCCTATGTTAAAACTTCCTCCTTCCTCTCCTACCTTTCACTTCTCCTTTTTCCTCTCCCCTATTGTTACTACCATTACCATAACTCAATCAAGATAGACTAAGATATACCTTCTGACTGGGTACTGTAAACTACAAATCTCGACAAAGGGTTATTGGGTTTAGTTTTGCTAGGTAGATTATTTTTTATTAAGTTTTGTTAGGTTTATGATTGAGCATAGTAAAGATAGCCTTACTTAGGTTTAGAAAAGAGGAAACAATAGTTGTTGGAGAGATAACAAGATAGGGAGATGGAGAGGGATATGGGTTCAATGTTGGATGTTGATAGGTAACTAGAGTGAGGCAAGGTAAAGATTTGATTGGAAAATAAAGGTGGTGCTTAGGTGTTAAAAGAAGGGTTGGGTGTTGAAAGAGGATAGAAGTAATACTTGAGAATAGATGCTTTCCAAATGATTAGGTACTTAACAATGGGTTGCTTTGATATTTGTTAAATGTTTAACTCATCCACTCACTCTCCTCAAAATTTAATGCAACTCTAGGGTGAAGTTGATGTGACCACACAAATGTTCAGTATCTTTATTCCACTTTCACCTTGCATAGTACCACCATGTAAGGGTCTTGTTAGAGTTCACATCGACCTTGTTTAACAAGAAAGAGTTGCAACTCTTTTCTTCAATATCTCTACCATTATTCTACATCAAATTCTATACTTCTTACTTGCTAGTTTAATCTTTGGAAGAAACATACTTATGATTAAAAAGAACTTTGTTGACATGACAATGGTTCAATTGTGTTAGATAAGTATGAATAATTTGTGAATTTAAAATTAGTGACAAATCATATACTCAGTTTGATGTTGAATCTGTTTGGGTTGATCTAAAAACGCATGAAATTCAGAATTGGAGTTATCCACAACACAATTTTGCCTCTTTTTGCATTACTTTAGTTTAGTATTATGTGTCTTATATTTTGTGTATGTTTGTAGGGAAGCAAAAAATTTTTGAATATTCTGAAAGGTTATGCATTACTACAATAGTTTTGAGACATCTATATGTTCCAACTACCTCCAACTACCCATGAAAGTTTATTTACAACATGGGTTGGGTTAATCTATCATGGATGAACCCAAACCCAATATCTCCTACTCATACATGATGGAAGATTCAAATCATATGCTTAAATACAAAAATTCCATACAACAGTATATATTATACTTGGCAAATATTTTATGCAACTTTATAAGCAACTTGCACTTAGGAACGTATTACTACGTATCTGTGATGAAAAACATAGTCGTTTCAACCAAAAAATATAATAAATTATGAGTTTTGCTATACCATAGACTTACTTGGTAATACTAATATTTCTAATCTCTCAAAATAATTGTGTTACTTATCCATGTATCTATGTATCCATGATTAAATCATATATTATATATGATTGATAGGATTGATCAACTAATGGATACACATACTAAATAAATCTTCCTCTTTTACTCGAAATTTTAAATTTAAACTTAACTACTTTTTCTAAGTCATGTTTTATAAATCGAATCATACATAGTTATAGGTAATAAGCTAAAATAATGAAACACTAAAAATGAATATCGAACAATAGTAAAAAGTATAACGACACCAATATAAGGTAAGCCTTATAAAATCTCACAGAGTAAGAAAGTAGAGATTAATTCACTTACCACTTTTATTGGTCAACTATGTGCACATGGTATGAATCATATGTTACAATGTATGTTCTCCACAAATATCATATACAAACATCATACATATTTGAGTTCAATCACTATTCCTAAAGCTTAACTTGAGCTCTTAAATATCTTCAAACTATTAGGTATTCATTAAGAACTTATATGTGGCATTTAAAAGTTATTTGGATATGGAGAATCCAAAATGGTTATTGTCAAATATCTATATTCATGATCTTATCTTGACTAATCAACAAGACAACATTTTGGCTTTAATATTTCTTTTCTAAAAAAACGTCTCATTTTTACTTATTCTTCCAGCACCAAAGGCAATTGTTTATGAGAGTAAATCAATCTATAACTTGCGTGACATTATAATCTTGTTGAGCAATTAAACAACATTGATATGTATATAGTGAAACACAAAAAAAATTCAAAAATGCAAATAAAAAAAGCAAATTTGGATTTATGGATTTCAATGTTGTGTCACAACAATACAATATATATGCTCAATAATCTATTAATCACAGTCTACACAATCCAAGAGATTTAACATGTGCAAGATATACATTTCTTTGAATAGGTTTGGTTTAAGGATGCGTAGAAATATGTTGCACACTTACTTCTTTCTCTGTTATGATGCCTTTTACAAAGTTATATTTAGTGCTGATATGTTTGGTTATATTGTAGAACTTGTGATCTTTTGAAAAGGCTATTGCAACTTGATTATCACAATGGACAACTATTGGTCTAACAACATCATCTTGTAGACCTAAGTTCATGGAGAATCTTCTTAACCAAATAGTTTCCTGCATAGCCACTGAATAGGCTATAAACTTAACCTTTATCGTGGACAATGTTATGCATGTCTATTTCTTACTACTCTAAGACATGACAACCTTTTATAGTAAGAATGCATAACAAAAGTGGATTTATATTGGTCTAAGTCATCTTCTTAATCAGTATCTAAATAGCCAACCAAGTGTAAATTTGTTGATAACATAAACTATAATCCAAAGTACCTTTTAGATATCTCAAGATTCTTTTGACAACCTTTTAGTGCTCTTTTCAAGGGTTTGATTGATATCAACTAACCAACCTAACCTTTCATTAGGAAACCTACAAGTTTTTCCATATAGATTCTTTATCAAACTTTCCATTAAGGAAAGTTGTAGTAACATGTGTTTGATGTAACTTTAAATTTAAATGCACTACTATAGCTAAAATCAAATAAATTGAAGTAAATCTCACAACTAACAAAAATGTTTCTTCGCAATCTATGCCTTCTTATTAAATGCAACTTTTCATCATAAGGTGGGCTTTATTGAACCATTTGTCTTATGTTTGATTTTGAGAATCCATTTGTTTTGAATGGGCTTTTGATTTGATAGTAAGTTAACCAAACTTTTAAATTGGTTTGTTTCCATAGATTCCATATATTCTTCTAATACTTCTTATCATTTTTTTTTTTATCAAGCGATAAGATAGCTTCCTTTATTGTTTTAGGTTCTTCATCATCTTAGAGAATGGTAATGAAAACCTTGTTTTCAACTTCAAAGCATCGCTTAAGTATTTTTGGACAACCGCTCTCATATAATTAAGGATCATTACTTTTACAATTTAAAATAGGTAAAATCTCATTTTCCTTGCTCTTACTTAATTGACATGGATGTAACAAATTCTTATTACTCCTATTATCTAAAACAAAAAAAAGTACCACCTTTTGGGGCTTAGTTATTGGTCACTGATAAGTACTTATTCCTTTTTTTTTTTTCATCTTATATAAATGAAAACTATTATCAATCTCGTCTCAATTAGAAAAAAAAAAAATCTTTTATGAATGTAACATCTTTAGGTTTAATTTCAGTTACTCTTCTATCGAAATCCCCTCCCCCTTTCCCTATGAACACATACTCCATAGAGTGTTTAGAGTATCTTACAAAGATACATTTCTTTTCCCTTGTTCCTAATTTTCCAAATTTGTAGAAAAAGTGATAGACAAATATAACAAAGCCCTAAGGTCACCAATAATTTAAATCAAGTTTTCTACCTATTTGTAACTCATCGAGAGTGGAAGTAACTAATTTAGAATGCACAAGATTAAGTTTATAAGTTGTAATTAATATCATATCATCTTAAAAATGTATTGGAAGATTTGTTTGTGTCATCATTGGCCTAACCATTTCCACTAGAGTTTTATTTCTCTTCTCTACTACACCATTTTGTTGTAAAGTCCTTATAGTTGTTAGTTGTCTTATTATTGCTTTTTCATTTTGTAGTTCTTTGAACTCTTCACACAAATATTCACAACCTCGATCAATTTTAAAAGCTCTTATTCTTTTGTCTAACTAATTCTCAACCTCATTTATATAATGTCTAAAGTAATCTATTACTTCTAACTTATAGGAGATCAATTAGACATGGACAACTTATGAATAATCATCTAGAAAAGTAATAAAATATGAGACAACATATCTTTCCTTAACATTCATGGGACCACAGGCATTAGAGTGTAAGTTGTAAAGGAAGTTCAACTCTAATAGTTGTACCGAATGGTTTTCTAATAGTTTTTTCAACTAGGCAATACTTACATACAAGCATGCTTAAATTTGTGACAAGTCTTCATAGATCTTCATAGGCCAATCTATTCATTCTTTCTTGAAAAATGTGCCCTAATCTAGCATGTTAAATATTTGCATCTACATTCATACCATTGGGAGTCACAAATAATGAAAAGTTAGCATTATCATCATTATAATGCAGGTTGTCCATTTATAAGAAATCCAATATCATAAAAATCAATAGTAGAATAAACTTTTACAAAGTTAGAGAAATTTAAATTTTTTCCTAACTTGAGCAAAACAAGCATAAAAGCCAAATTTCACCAAATATCTAAGGCATATAAGACTTCATGTAGGTATAAGGTTTGACTACTTCATAAAACTAATTTGCAAGTGCCTATTTCTTTTACTTTAATCCTTATGTTGTTGCCTAAATAAATCTATCTTATCTCTATTGGGATTTGATAAAATTCCATAAAATGCTCCCTTATCATGAACTACATGGTTTATGGCTTGTGAATCTATAGTCCACATAGAATGAGATTCAGTTAATAAGGTAGTATTGGAAACATAAGTCTCATAATTAGAAATGAAATGAAACAATACCTTTTTTGGCTTTATGCATTCATTGGCAAAACGACCCTTCTTGCCACAATTGTAACATGTCATCTTGGTTTTGTCTTTTTTCAGTGTGCTTACCTTTCTTGCATTGGGATTAATTTTTCTTGTTTATAAGGCCTTGAATGATCTCTTTCCTTTTCTTAGACTTGAGCCGCTTATTTTTAAAGCTAAATATTTCTTGGAACTTGACTCTACAATGTATAGATGAGCACCTGGTCCAATTCCTTCTATGTGCTTGTCTTCAAGCTTAAGATGACTTGCTATGTTAGTAAGAGTCCTAATATTTTCATTGTGGGTCATGTTTACCATCATATGTTCTCAACTATCGAGATGTGATCGTATAATAGCTTGAACTTCTCATTTGTAAGTTATGCCTAATTGATTTTAGGTTTATTATTATATTTGACATTTTTTTTTTAGATGTTGCTTCATTGTTTTATTAAAGGCCTTTTTTATACATGTCAAATTTGATAGTCAAATGTCTAAGTTTGGAGAAAGTGTTTCTTCTAAACTTTTCGTTTAGAGCCATCCATATGAGATGCATAGTTAGATATTATTCATACTTAAATGCTAGGTTATCATTCATGGAACTGATCAATACACCATGCATAGTGAAATCCTTTTTCTTCCATACATGGTATACATCCATATCATGTTTATGTTGGGCGTTATTTGGGTTTTTCCTCTCAACCAATTGGGGCTCCTCCATTACCTAATTCATTGCTGCCAAGGCCTTTGCTAATCTAAGACATCATGCATCTTAAGTTGCTAGATGTTGTAACTATCCCTATTTAGTCTTTCTCCCTTATTCAAATCAGCTACAATGTTTTTTGGATGCCATGGTTTATAAGACTACAAAGACATGTCAAGCATAACATTAACTAAAGTAGATATATATATATATATCTTGCACCTCTCTCAACTCTTTCTAATTCTTAAAGTAAATTCTAAGGGAATACGTGTTATAAAAAATCCTAAGAATGCTCAACATTATATAGACCTTGGATCACTTAATACAAACGCGTGCACATCTATCTTGGTAACTAATTTTCCCATTTTTTAACCTGTACATGTGGCCTAATCATGGCTACTCATGTGTACCACCACACCTACGCCTTTAAATTACCATTTTGACATTCCTAAATCAATTTTAAGCTTAGAAAACGATCCTAAGGCTAAGAAATGACAAAAAAAAGTCCTTATACATCTTTTAGGTGTTATAAGATGAGAATAAGCTTTTCTGTCAATAAACAAGGATGTATCTAGTGATGTTAAAACTTTGTGTTGACTTTAAGTATTTGAACAAGTATCTTCTAGATAATGAGAGTTAAGTTGTAAGATTAAATAAGAATTATCACAATGAAAAGTTTGATAAAGTGGTTCAAGGGACCTTTGATTGACAATTTACTAAATAAAATTTTGTATGAATTGTATGAACCAAGATCTAGTATTTATAAAAGTGACAACCTGTAATTAGTGAGATTTTGAAACCATATATGAAACACTACTATTATTAAAGTAAGAAAGATCTGACTCTTTAAACCTTACAATTTGATCTATTTTTTCTTTTTGGGTCCAAACATTTATAACCTTTGTGAAACAAACTATATGTTACAAAGATGCACTTAACACCTTCAAAATTGAATTTTTGTTTACTGTAGGGTCCAATATACAGATAACTTATATAAAAACCAAAAAAAAAAAAAAACACTTCTAGACTAAGGTATCCAATATTTTGATTATAGAACATCGGAAAAGGTGAGTTGAACTTAAGAGACTGAAGGAAGTTTACTCATAAGGTATACAACAGTTTGAAAGGTTAAACGCCATAATTTTAATAAAAAGTCTTGAATGTGCTCAAATAATGAGTCATGTTTCAACTATATACCTATGTTTTATCTCAAACTTTCCATTTTCTTGATGAATGTGAGGATATAGGTGTCCAAACATAAATCAATACTATTGAGATAAGATATGGAAGACTTATGTTCACTTCCCTAATCAATTTGTGGACACTTAAATTTTAGTGTCAACATGTCTTCAACTAAATGATGAAATGCTTTAAAAGCCTATTTTGCTTCAAACTTAAGTTTTAAGGGAAATATCTAGGTATATCTACTAAAGTCACCCATTAAGTATATGTAATATTTATAGCTTTTATTAGTAGAGACTATGCGTGATGGTCCCCAAAAATCATAATATACTAACTCAAGTGGTTTAATTGTGTTCGAGTCAAACAATAGAAAAGTATTATGATGCAACTTACCATACTTTCAAGCTTAAAAAAAATTATTTTAGGAGTTGAATTCAAGGTAGTATTCAATGTTTTCACCATAGAAATACTTTAGAATTAGGATTTCCTAATCTATTATGCCATATCTCAACATTCAATTTATAAATATTAAAAGTTTGATATTGAAATGCATTATTCACAAAACTACTGGTGTTCAAATTTAAACTATCATATGAGTCTAAACAAGAAACAATAGTTGAAACATTTAAGTCTTTATATAAATTCAATTGGAATAAAAGAGAGTTTGTTTTATGACAAGGTTTGACAGAACATGTTATAGTACTAGAAGTGGAAATTGAAAGTTGATAAAGGTTATCTTTAAGTTACCTTTAAACAAGATTCACTAGGGTGATTTCGTCCTTAGCAACACATTTATCAATATACTAAGTATAAGGCTTTAGAATGCAATAGGCTAGGTACTAAAACATGACCAATATGAGTTATATGCAAAGACCCACCACTTGAAGTTGCTTTGCTCCTTTATAGTTTGTTGTTATAGACAATTCAGAAATGTTTGGTGTGACATGATTTGTTATATTAAAATCCATGTACCATGCATAATCTTGAACAATAGTACATGTTGCTATTAGATTGGAAAGACCAGACTGGTCTGCATGGTGAGTAACATACATCTTTGATGAAAGTCTAAGGGCTTTGAGTAAGTTATGGAATAGTCGATAAATTGAAACCACTAACGACCACATCACTACTTGTATATTGATTGATTTTTAAAAGGTTGACTAATAAGAGAGAAAGATCTAATGGCAAAAAAAAAACCCACTATGTATTGATTCACATCTACACCTTTAAACATCAACTAGTTCTCATTAGATTGACCAATATAGAATTAAGGCATTATTGTTGGATTATTAAAAACTTTATTCAATCTATGGTACAATTAAAGTACCATATGTCTAAGCTTCCTAAAAACTTGATAAATGACTCTTCCTCTTCCTAAATTATATATTAAATAAGGGTTAAAATGTGAACTTGTCAAATAGTGTTGATTAAAAGTAAGACTAGATTGATATCATTGAAAACTAGCACTTAGAATGTAACTACAAAATTGTCTCGCTTGAGAGAATGAGATCCAAAGTCTTCTTCAACCCGTTCTAACCTATAATCAGTTACTAATCCATTTGACACACTCAACATATTATGTGTTTTATTTGAGTGATGACTAAGACAATTAAAAACATTTTCAGATATAACAATCTTTCTAGAATTATTCAACTTATTTTATGATTTGACTAAACTAGCTCTATTGATTGAAGCATTGAGAAAATCCATCAAAATGACTTAATTAAGAGATGAATTAGACCTCCCAAGTCTCATTTCATGCCTTTGAAATAGATATTGAGCATCTTGTAAGTTAAATGAATTGAATTTTGATTCTAACTTAGTTAATGAACTGCCACTACAATATCATATTCTGGTTTTAAACCATCTATAACAATTAGGATGAAATACAATATGTTAGGAGCGCCAACAAAAATTAATTTATCGCATTAACGTTTGTTTTATAATTGTCCAACTTTTATTACAATTTAGTCTTTGTTAGCATACTTATAAAGGAACTAAATTGCTTTGTTTTGTTTTTGTTCAAAGACTGCATGTAAGACCCGTCGCCCCGAGTACCCCTGCTGCTGAAGAATACTGTTCTTTTACTTAATAAACTGAAAATTTGGGTACCCGAGACGGGAATCCTACGAAAAAGAAAGAAATCTGCTACTATACACTGTAAGCGGAAGCTGAAACTGATACTGAGATATACAATGAGCCCAAACTGGCTTTTCATTACTGTATAAATTGTTTTCGTACATAGATATATACATCTGAATACATACAAGACCTCACAGGTCCAAAACTGAAAATAAAATACATGCTGGTAGTGTGTGTGGGGTCCTCCTTGCCAGCCTCAATCCACCCGCTCCTCGCCAGCAGCACACTGACCTGAAAAGGAAGGAAGAAGGAAAGGGATGAGTGATAAAGATCACCCAGTAAGCATTCCTTACTTCCCTCGACCCAAGCAAGCAACAAACAAGGGCACACATACCTGGTCGGCCCTATACATGCATCTATGCGCTTGCGGGTGCTGATTCTGATTACTGATTTCTGATTACTGGTTTCTGATTATTAATTAGTCATGCCATAATATATGCATAATGTCATGCTGAGCTGGAAACTGAAACTGACTGATGATGCATGCATCTGTCTATCTGAATCTGAATGTACCTGAAGGTACCTGCTGTGCTGATCAGGCTGATGAACACAGGATTCGACATCCTGGCCAAGTGGGCTGAAAATTCTAGCTACTGGCTAGAAAACTGAAATTTGATAAACTGCTGAGCTGACTGACTGGTGTCAGAAAGCTGGGTCCCACAGATGCCCCCTCGAGTTCACCCCAAAACTGAAACCCATACATTGGGTTCTAACTGCTGAAATCTACTGAATTCGGATCCCTGGATCCTCATTCAGGCTACATGTTGTGCTATGCATGCTTATGCATCTGTTCTTAGCTGAAATCTGGATTACCTGATGATTATTAGGCCTTGGATGGATTACCAAACCTTTAACAATTCATTTCTACCTTTTTCTGGAAAATCTGGAAGGCACACGACCGTGCAAGAAAGGCACACGGTCGTGCACGCAGCACACACGGCCGTGCTGGGAAAGGGCACACGGGCGTGTGCCCCAGCACACGGGCGTGTGCCCCAGCACACGGGACCGTGTGCTGGCCGTGCGGCTGGGCGTGTGTGCTTCTGGAATTTCTGGTCATTTCATGCAAAAATGGGACACACGGTCGTGTCCCTGCGTTTCCTGCCCGTGTGCACTTCGTGCACACGGCCGTGCCTTCGCAGAGACAAGGGCACACGGGCGTGCTCTTGTGGGCACACGACCGTGCTCCTTGTTCTGCTCAGACATGGCGCGACTGAAGCTGCAGGAAACCCAACTGATTCTCATCCAATCTGCAATTAAACTGAAACACGCATGCAAGGCACTTCAATCATCACATATACATCATCAATTTCATCATCCATCCAAGATCACTGAATCCACCATGCAAACCTCTCATTTCTCTCACTAACACACACAAGCAGAGCAAGCATGCATTCTGGGTGGAAAATAAGCATAGCAATCAACATATAATCATCATCTCATCATCATATACACATGCAAGCATAGCATCTTAAGCTGGAAATGGAAACACACGTTTTCATCCACATCAAACATGCTGGAAAACTGAAAGAGAGAGTAAGAAACACTTACCTCTCGACATGGCTGCTGGATATCTCAAATCCAAACTAATCTCTCTGATCTCTTGCTGGATTGGGAGCTGCTGGAAACTGAATTTCATGCCTAGGGCTGGGAACTGCTGACACAAAGAAGAGAGAAGCTGAAACTGGATGAGAAAGCATTAATCTCTCGTCTCTCTCTCTTTTCTACCCACCTGCACGGGCGTGCAGGGATGATGCACGAGAGTGCATCAAGGAAAAATGGATAAAATCCATTTCCCGTGCTTCGCATGATTAAAACCTCCCTAAAGGCATCATACGAAGGCCACACAGTCCTGAAAAACTACTATCTCACCCCTGAACTCTGCTAGACCCCCAATCTATCTCTGAATTCTATTTCTAACCCCAAAACTCTATCCCTAAGGGCTTTCTAAAACTCTGGGATGCTACACTGCATTCTATAAGACCTACCAAGAGCGTGATCGGGATGAGTGAGAAAAGAGGGGTCCTCACCAATTCTCTCAAAACGGGTCTAGTCAAGTGAACACAACCATAACGAGTCCAACAACAGAGTTGTTTCATCATTAGCCAGGACACATTTCCTTCTCTTGAATAAAGAATATTTTTAGTAGTTTTGAGTTGAAAATGAAGGACTGGGGCTTGCTTGCCACCAAGCCAAACCTTGTCAAAATAAATTCAATTATAAAGTAATAAATCTCAAGAAATTTTTGGTCTAATTCATGTTCACACTAGAGGTTTGTATAACATAAAAACTCTAATGGCTTCTCATGCTTCCTTGCTTTGGTTGATGATTGTTCTAGGAGAACTTGGCTACACAAGATTAAAAAAATATTTTAGAATTTTGTGAAAATGGTAAACACACCATTTGGTCAGAAATTCAAAATAGTAATATTAAGGTAAAAATGGTGCGAATCAAATGAAATGTTTCTGTTAAATATAAACGAAATGTGCAAGTTATAACGGAAAATGTGTACTCTCATTATGTTTTTCTTCATTATATGAAGGGACAAATATTTAGTAAATGTAATTATTCTCATTTTTCTAATAAAATTGTTTGATGCATTTTCCAGAAGTATCTTTTCTCTTTATTCCTCTTGTGGTCCAAGGTTTCAAATCCTCTTTTTAATTCTTTTGATCTGTCTCATGGTATCAGAGTCATCAAGACAAACATCTTGAAATGACTTCCTCTTCAACTCAAATATCTTTTCCCTTCTTTTTGCCTTAGAATCAACAAAGTATCTTAAATGCTACAACAAACCTAACTTTCATTCTACAATTGTTTGTTCAAATCGACAAGTTATTTTACCCATATTGAATTGGTCCAACTTTAGATTCTAGAGATCAAAAGTATGATTCACCATTGTAGGTCGTGATCTAGAAAGTCATTTTCTTAGGTTGATTCCTTAAGCCAACTCAATTTGTGCATGTAAGGTCAGATGAAACTAACCCTAATTATGAGCTTGTAAATACATTGAATCCTTAGTTGGTTGTTTGTAAGAAACTATATAAAGTACTTGTCAATTGGTTACTTGCTTCTAGTTTGGAAGACATTATTTTTGGCATATTATCAAAATGTCAATTCTCTAGTAATGTTTAGTCCACAAGAAAAAGAGTTCCTTAATGAGTCAAAGTCTCAAATGTTGTATGTTCATAATTTGCTACAAAGAACTAGGAATGAACATTAAGCATTAGCAAATCCTTTTTTTTTTTAAATACAAATCGAAAATTCAAAAACTATATGTCAAAAATCTAAAGTATTAATGCATGTTTTATTATTAAAAAAATTGAAAATTTAAAAACTATTTGGTAGAAAACTCTAAAATGAATAACATCATAAAATCCTAAAAATATATTATACATTTTTTATTAAAAAAATTGAAGAACTATGTGTTAAAAAGTCAAAAATATATCATTTATCATAATGTATGTTTTATTCTAAAAAATAGACTAAAATTCGAAAACTATATATTAAAAAACCCTTAAATAAAAAATTTTAAAAAACCTCTATTATGAAAAATATCGTAACACTCCTTGACTTGGAAAGTATAAAACTATATATATATATATACTAAAAAACCCCTTAAAAAAATATAAAAGAAAAAAAACTCATTATGTGTCACACAAACACAAATCCCCTTCTAAAAAACAATGAAACCCCCCGTTCATATTTTGTCATGAATAACCCAACCCTTTCCAACTTAGAAAAATCACATAAATACTCTCATCATCATCTTCGATAGGATCGTGCTATTAACAAATCGACTATGAAATGCATAATGTCGTCAGTCAGTCAATGTTTTTTCATCACCAAATCATCACTAACACATCATACTTATAATTTATTATGTATTCATAAAAAAAAATTAATTAATAAGATGGTTTTTTGACCATAAAACTTTGATTTCTTATTTACACTCAACGTTTCAATGCTAATTTTCAGCATAAATCTTAACCAAAATTGGTATAGAATGTTTTGGCTATTTTTTAACTATTTTTGCCGTCGAAAAGTGTGAGAAATCACCAAATAACAGCGTAATTTATGTAGGTTTGTGAGGTTTCATGCAGATTGTACGTTTGGTTTGTATTATTTTCCTGAATTTGACTTGACAATTTATGCGATTTCAAATATGAATTCATATAAGCATTTTCGTCTAAAGAGATTTTATAATCAATTTTGATTCAATTATTTTAAATTTGGGCTCAAAAGTTAAATTTCCCAAAAAAAAATATCTGGTAGATGTGGTCTTCAGGTAGCGACGTCACGTCCCTGGTGAGCTGCATGATTTGGTAGTCACTTAATTTTGGCTGAGAATATCCGATTCTCAAGATAATTTACCTTAATTTTTGTTTTAGAGTTTGCACAAAAAGAGAGTCCCACTAAAGGAACCCGTATCGTTTGTCAAATTTGAGATGGGCAAAGCTGAGTTGCCTTTGATTCTGGTGCATTCGTCCTGCTTGTCAGCACATGCATTCCACTTTCCACCACAAAATTGCTTTGGACCCCAAAATTTATCCGACCTACAAGAGACGTATTAGCCCACCTCTCATATATTTCCACTCCCTTTTCTCTCTCCCTCACCCCTCGACTAAATTATCATAATCTTACTCATAGATAACAAACAAACCTCTTCTCAGATTCATACAATTTCACTGCTACTACTACATATATACCTCATATGATCCTGAAAAAATCTCTGCAGCATCATCTTCCTGGATCCATCTAATCACCATAAAATTAATTTTTTTTCTTACTAGTTTTAGGTTACAACAAGTTTGTGAAACATGAGAGCAGGAGGTTGCACGGTACAACAAGCCCTAACAGCTGAGGCTGCGAGTATCGTAAAACAAGCGGTAACGCTGGCGAGACGCCGCGGCCACGCCCAAGTTACCCCACTTCATGTAGCAAACACCATGCTTTCTGCTTCGACTGGACTTCTCAGAACTGCTTGCCTTCAGTCTCATTGTCATCCACTTCAGTGCAAAGCCCTAGAGCTCTGCTTCAACGTCGCGCTTAATCGCCTCCCCTCCTTGACGTCTACCCGCATGTTGGGAGCTCACTTGCAATATCCCGCCATCTCTAACGCCTTGGTTGCCGCCTTTAAGCGAGCGCAGGCTCATAAAAGGCGCGGCTTGATTGAGAACCAGCAGCAACCACTTTTAGCTGTAAAGATAGAGTTAAAACAACTTATTATCTCTATTTTAGATGATCCGAGTGTAAGTAGAGTCATGAGAGAAGCCGGTTTCTCTAGTACTCAAGTGAAAAGCAATGTTGAACAAGCTGTATCATTAGAAATATGTTCTCAAAATTGTCCTGTATCTAGTAATAACAAGTATAAGGAAAGTAATGTTTTAGTCCTCTCTCATCAGTTTGCTCCTCCTGTAGGTCAAATTGGAACAAAAGTTACTACTAAACCAAAATTTATAGATCCAATTAGGAATGAGGATGTGATGTATGTTATAGAGAATTTGATGAACAAAAGAAGAAGAAATTTTGTGATTGTGGGAGAGTTTCTCGCTAGTGTTGAGGGTGTTTTTAGAGGAGTGATGGAGAAAGTTGATAAAGGAGATGTTCCCGAGGCTTTGAGAGATGTGAAGTTTATACCACTTTCTCTTTCTTCTTTTAGGCATCAAAATAGAGTAGAAGTTGAACAAAACGTTGAAGAAATCAAGAGTCTAGTGAGGAGCTATATTGGGGGAGGAGTTGTTTTGAATTTCGGAGATCTTGAATGGGTTGATTATAAAGCTAGTTCAAGTGAGCAAGGAAGAGGGTATTATTGTTCTTTAGAGCACGTAATTATGGAAATTGGGAAATTGGTTTGCGCAATTGAACAGAATGGAAGGTTTTGGCTTATGGGGATCGCCACTTTCCAAACTTACATGAGATGCAGATCCGGCCATCCATCTCTTGAAACTCTCTGGGGTCTTCATCCGTTAACAATTCCGGCAGGAAGTTTAAGCTTGAGTCTCATCACTGACAGGTACCAAAAAAATCAAACCATTTTCGTAAAGGTTTCTTCTATATGGTTGCAACTTTTTTCTATATGTTACACTAGTGCTCTTTCTGAAATATATTTTTTTTCCTTTCTGCTTTTTATAATTATCAATGTCTGTGTATATTTACATTAATTAACAAATCCTTTCCTTGAAAGGAGAGAGATTAATTTCCCATAATCCTTTTGATTAATTTCAAGTTTTTTTTTTAAACAGTGATGTACAAAGTCAGTCCTCAAGTAGCAGAGCTGAAAGGGGGGACGAAGAGAAGAACGCCACTTGCTGTGCAGACTGTTGGGCAAAATTTGACATTGAAGCTCGAGGTTTACAAAGCAGCAATGGCAACGGTGAGTCTGCAACTTCAAGCCTTCCTGCATGGCTTCAACAATACAAGGATGAGAATGTAACACTTAGCAATAATAACAATGATAAGGTAATTATAATCAAGTATCTTCTCCTTTCATCATTTTGTATTGTCCAAATAATATATAAAAGTTACACTAAACCTTTTTTTGATATTTTGTTTTTTTCTTATAATCAGGATTTTTCTGCAGTGAGACACCTTTGTAAAAAGAGGAACTCAATTTGCAATTCAATTCACAAACAACCTTACTTGTCTGAAAGAACAACCCTCTCTATCTCTTCTGTTTCACATTCTTCCTTTAGTTCTGGTTTCTCATATGACCACCACCAATACCCTAATTCTCAGCGGATCCGCCAGGATTGGAGTACTACTGTTGTTGAACCCCAGGAGTCGTGGAGGGAACACCATCTCTGGTTTTCTGCAACTGTTGACAAAAGCACACTTGAACCCAGTTTCCGAATGTACATTCCAGAGCATCATCTGGATTCCAAGCAGCTCTTTTCTTCCAACCCTAATTCCACTCCCAACTCGGCTTGTTCAAGCGATGTCATGGAGATGGAATATGTGCGCAATTTCAAGGCGTTAAACTCTGAGAACGTAACAACTCTGTGCAATGCATTGGAGAAGAAGATGCCACGGCAAAAGGATATAATTCCTGAAATTGTGTCCACAGTCTTGAAATGCAGGTCCGGTATGTTAAAAAGAAAAGGAAATTTTAGAGATCAGAGTGAGATCAAAAAAGAAACTTGGCTGTTCTTTCAAGGTGTTAATATAGAAGCAAAAGAGAAGATAGCTAAAGAACTAGCTCAAGTTGTTTTCGGCTCCCATTTGGACTTCGTTTCGATTGCCTTGAGAAGTTTCTCTTCTACAAGAGCCGACTCCACAGAAGATAGTAGAAATAAAAGGTCAAGAGATGAGCAAAGTTGCAGCTACATTGAAAGATTTGCCGAAGCAGTGTTGAGTAATCCGCATCGAGTCTTCTTTGTTCAGGATGTTGAGCGGGCGGATTATTTTTCTAAAAAAGGATTCAAAAGGGCGATTGAAAGTGGAAGAATAAAGAATTCATATGGTAATGAAATTGGCCTTAGTGATGCCATTATCATTTTAAGCTGCGAAAGTTTCAGTTCGAGATCAAGAGCGTGCTCTCCTCCCGTGAGGAAAAAATCAGACGGCTCCGATGAGGACAAAGGTACTGCACTGGAGGAGACAAGTCCTTCTGTGTCGTTGGATTTGAACATGTCCTTTGATGATGACAGCGCCGTGGATCAGTCTATTGACGACATTGGACTTCTCGAATCTGTGGATAAACGGATTATTTTCGAACTTCTTGAGTTATAGTTAGTTTTTTTTTATATTTATTCGCCTTATTTTTTTTAGATTCTCAGGCATTTCCATTAAGATCTTCAGTCTAAGCAAGAAATTTCCGCTCTTTCTATACAGTTTCACCTAGGTCGAGTCGATGGCTTTCTATCAATGTTTTTTATTAATTTTGTTTTCCAAATATGTTCTCTGGTTCTTTTGATCGATGAAATAGCAGTTTGATTCCTTAGTTTAACTCGGAAATTAGTTGCTTAATTATCAAGTTCATGCATGGACTCTCAAATTTAACAGTTTCGGTTTGTACATGCACCAAGCTAGTAAAATAATCCATCCGCTTTCCCTTGACGCTTTTCATCTCAATTGACTGTCTATTTATTTCTGACACACATATTCAAAACTAAATCATGAAGGTACAATAGAATTATAGTTTTGAATACAGAATCCTTTTGAATTGGATAATGACCAACTAATGCTCGAACTCATGAGGCAGGAAAGGATAACATAATTAGTAAAGTTGAAGATGTTATGTCTTTAAGCTCAAAGTTCAAGTGGTTTTCCAAACTAAAATTAACGTTTTTTTTTTTTCCATGCAAGTCCAGCAATCGATTGGCTAATTAAGAAAGTATCTTTTAATATAATTTAGTTTTATCTAACAATACGAAAATAACGTATTTATGTATATTAATCTTAAAGCAGGTCACTATTAGGTTCATCTAGTATTATTCTCCTTTATTTAAGAAAGCAAGATCTATAAAAATTAAATTTCAACATTATTGACCAACTCTATGTTAAATTATGACTTTTATTTGATAGAAAAAGTCAGTAAAAAATAATGTATCATATGTCTGTTTCTATTTGTATCTGTTTAGATAAAAGTTTACAGCAAGAAATTCTTGATCCGTCGAGTAATATTACAGGATTAATTAAAAGAATTGTAATAAAATGATTTTTTTTTTTTTCCAGTCATACTACTGCCTCCCCAATCGCGATGTATGTAATATTTAGCAATCATAGAACACCTTTATCTATTAAATATTGATCGGCTTTTCTGAGTGGGATCTGAGTTTTCTTTGTTTTGTTTCTTTGAATGAATTGATCATACCTCAATAAGAAATTATAATATTGTAAGAACAAATTATGATAATGAAGGAACAAATGAGATTTGTCCAAGTAGGGCATCTTTTAAGTTGACCTGCAAAGGAATCATATCTAATTCCCTTAAATAAAAGTAAGGAGTTCTGAGTTCTCGAGAAAAGCTAGTTTTCTCCTTCGATGAGACCAGGCTATCTGGAATATATACATAATCAGAATATCATAACCTAAGCTAGTTAGTTTATAGAGCCATTCTTTCAATACGGTGATATTAATTTCAACAAGATTATAATAATCATTTAATAAGTTAGATTGACTAATTTATGTATAGAATCCAAAAGCTCTAACGAAAGAATTATTTTAGCTTAAATTATCTAATTTGAACATTCTACGATGTCATATGATTAATTTTTAACATTCGATGTCTAGAGTTCAGATTTTTATAAAATTTTAATTAATAAAAAGTTACCATATATTCATTCACATGGGAAAAAGCATATATCCCATCAAGCATCTTCATGCTCTCGATTTAAATCTGAAGTTTTAGTACCATGAAAAAAAGTGCTGCTATTTCAACTTTATATATATTCTACTTGGTCTTCTGTGTTGCAGACAAATAAAGCAATTGCTGCTTTGAACACATTCCATCTATGCATATATCTCATTTTCCAGCTGTTGGAATCCCAATTTGCTGTCATTCATGTGTTTGTAATTTGTAAGAGCCAAAATTACTGATATGTTCCATTACAACTAAAATATTTCCAAATTTTATCGAATTTTAAAAAAGTATAAAATAACAAGGCTGAGTTTCTGAATTACTTAGCTCCTGTTTCGAAGTCAAGGGTGCGTCATAGATTGATTATAGAACTTAAAAATTTGTGTACACGGGTAAGTTAGCATGTTCGACTTTTCCTTTTATCTACAATATTAATAATATTTTCGAGAAAGGAGAAGAAGTTTTTTTAGTTTAGCCACATTTATGCAAGACTATTGAAAATGAATTTGCCTCCAATATCCTATGGTAGATCGGGAGTTTTCTTTGAAAAAGAAGTCCTCGATTATTCTCTCCACTAATAGTATCTTAATTCTTTTATTCTAAATATAAATGATTAATCATTTATCTTTGTCCATGTTTGGTACAATTAAATGGCTCGAAGATCAATTTATTGACTTGCATCGACCATGCTTGTATTGAGACGATTGAATATGTAAACATAACTTAACAAAATACACAACAAAATATTTGAAAATTCGAATTATTTCATTTCAAACCTTAAAATGAAAGATACATTTGTTTATATACAATTATATCTATACGATAGTAGATTATATCGAACTGACACTAACACAACCCATCGTATCAGGTCCTGCTAGGACAGTGTGATTGAAAGGCAAGACCTAGGGGTTTGTAAGCCTTTAGTGAGTCGTGTCTATCTAGTTTTTAATAGATTGGACCATGTGTTTTTACAAGATGACCTACCAATTTAAATTTTTTTAATTAATTTTTTTTTTATGTTTTCAAATATAAGAAAACATATTAAACTTTTGAGTTATGACAAAAAAAATATTACTTATAATGAGTAAAATAAACTATTAAAATCAACTTTACTTACATGAGAATGTTGAAAATTTAAGATTTGATAGATAGTTTAACTCTTTTTATAATAGGTGAGGACAACTGTTGTGGTGTTTCTTTCAAATATTTATTTTTTAATTTTTTTCTACAGTATTGTTCGGCCTATGGATTGACTTTTAAGGCCCTAACATGATCCTTTTGGCCCACAGGCTTGGCAAGACCGCAAATTTTGTAGGTCATGCCAAAAAATGAGGGCTTAGGCTAGGTCATGGGTCAACCCGACCATCTTGACATGTCTAACTACAAGTTCATGCTAACAACCCTCATCACTCGTAACCAAAGCCATTTGATTGTTCATGCCAAGAAAAAACACAAAAACTCATAATTTTAGTCAATAGATTTTCCTTTTGCATGAAGCAATTTTTTCAAGAGAAGGAACGATTGAGTTACGCAATCCAAATGAGAAGCCAAGAATCCTCTTATCTATTTTTGTTGTTGTTATGGTGCATATTAGAACAAAACACACCATATCACTTAAGCTCTTCTTCCTTAATTCTCAACTTAACACCTTTGACATATTTCCACTCTTTAGTTAATATAAACAAAAACCATCTTATCCTGATGACAACCTTTTCTTAAATGAACACATCCTTTAAATTCATTCTAGACATCATTCCTAGTTCAATCATGTATGATTTAACTTGTTATTGAGATTTTTTTGAAATTGATTGAAGGCTAAAAGAAGATTCAAGAAGATTATCAAAGAAAAATGGGAGAGAATGTGAGATAAAGAAATTGAATAATTCGTTCGAACCATTTTTATTGAAAAATAGAAAATGATGAGTTGTATTACAAAAATCTTTTGTAGTTGTTTATATAGTAAATGGCAAATGTTAACTTTTACATTTTTTTAACTTAACAAATTTTGTCAACTTTTATTCCCAATATCTCCCTTTTGTACAAACATTCTCTACATCTTTCACTACTTTTCTTAACTTTCTTCTACAATCCGCGATTGTATTTTATTTATATGGAAGAAAAAACTACAATTATTTATTTCATAGAGCTTTATCGAATTGGGCTAGAACCTAAAATATATGGTACCTTGTGTGGGTCTCTTATAATGGATGCTATCAACATTTAAATAACAATTCAATTATAAAAATTTACTTGAATTAAAATAAAGAACCATGGTACAAAATTCCTTTTATATATCTTAAAAATCTCTTACAAGCTAGCTAATATAACATAGTTAGTATTTGTAATAATTGATTGAGTTTATTCACAAAAAAGGCAATGTCTAATATGAATAAAGCTAGTATCAGAAGACTCCTATATCACTCCTGTGGGAAGAGATTTTCAAAATAATCATTGTTATCACAAGACTGTTTAGTACCGATTGAAAATGGACTATCATAGGGTTTTGCCTCAAACATTTTAGCTTTAATCAATAAATATTGAGCATATTTTATACCCCATTAGAGTTTCTAGTAATCTCAAATTCTGGAAAATAATATAAGTTTCCTAGAATTTGTAGAGCAATAATCCAAAGAGTAACCAAGGACTCAACTAGTTATATATCATTCCTTGTAAGAAATAGATCATTTATATAGACTACCATATAGAAATTTTTTTGCTTAACCTATAAACCAACACATGGATATCATCTACATAGACCAACATAAATAATTTCATTCTTAGCTTTGCAAATAATTAGGCTTGTACCACTACAACATTGGCAAAGCCTTAGGCTAATAAAGTTGATTTTTGGTTTATCAAACCAAGCTTTGGGGGCTTGTTTTACTCCAAATAGAGTCTTATTTAATTTGTAGACCAATTTGTAATTACTATGATTAGTTACAAAACCTTCAAGTTAGCTCATGTAGATTAGTTCTTCTAAATTACCATTTAATTAGATATATGCTTAATATCCTAACCAAACTGTACTATAAGACTTTAATAACTTTATTGTTTTGCTTTAATTATTGGGCTAAATGTTTCAAAATAATCAACATTTAGGATATGTTATAATCTTTTTGTGAATAACCAGATCTTACATCTTTGTACTAATCTATCTAGATTATTTATAACCTACCAAATGCATGTCAATAATTTGAGGCTCTAATGTCCAGGTGTTATTTGCTAAATAAACATCATATTCAGTTTTCAAAGTAGGTAGCCTCGCGAGATTAGAGAGAGTTTCAATAGTATTGACATGATTCATTTGATTAATGGTTTTTTTAGTAAAGAAGAGCGTAAATGTCTAATTTTGGACCTAGTTACACTATATGAATATTAATTGGTAGTAGTTAATGGAACAAATGTATCTATATTCAAACAAGTTTTTGGGAGCAAAATCTCTAAGTTTCGCAAACGAATGTCTAGCTATTAAATGGTTGACTAGTTAAATGAGATCAATTTATGGTAACATTTTATGGTGAATTGAGGGTAAAGGAATCTAGTGTAAAATAATGAATGTCATGAGTAAAGTCAATTTTTGGAATTTGAATTTCTAAATCTACAATTGAGTAAGAAAAACTAGTTCTAATGGTTTAAGGTGAGTTAAGAATAGAAGGAGCTAGTAAGGATGTATATGTATCTTGAGATGTTGATGAACAATAATTAGATGATGTTGAGATTTTATGTTGATTTAGAGTTGTAGAAGAACTAAGATAATCTTGAGGTAAACTGTTAGATGGTAAAAATGATGATGGTAATTGAGTTAATTGTGATGGATCAATAAACATAGACTCAACAGTATCTGATCGAAATGACTACACAAAAGGTATATGCCAAGACCTGGTATTAAGGTCATTAAACATTATACTGATTGAGATTTCAAGGTAAGAGATTAGAAATTGTTATAATGCAAGAAAGGTAGATTTGATTAATTGCACTTAACACTTTGAGCTATATACAATCTTCCTATTTAATCTAAATATTTGTATCCTTTATGATAAACATTGTAGCCTATAAAGATACACTTAGTGGCATGGAAATGAAATTTGTGTTTATTATACGATTTGAAATGTTACACAACCAAAGACTTTTAACCAATATTAATTTGGTTTTTCATTAAAGAGAATATGAACTAGAGAAGCAAAATTGAGTGAAGCAAAGGGAAACTTATATATGAGATAAACTAAGGTTTGGAAAGCTAACCACTAGAAGTTTAGAGGTATTCTTAAATTAGCTAATAAAGCGAGACTTATTTTACAATATACCTAATATGGGTATGCATGTCTAAATAGAATTCCTAGATGATCTAAGAAAGTTGTAAAATATCTATTATGATGGGTTACTATTATGTCAAGCTAGATACAACTTGTCACTCCTATTTAGTCATCCTATCATGATAAAAGGGGAGCGTTTGAACAGGTTTTTAGCCCATCAAGAAGTTTGTTTGGAGTTATCATTTAAAAATTGTCTTAGGAAATACACATCAATGAAGATGAATGACTATTGGATACCTTAAGAATGACTCAAGTCATCATCACTTACCTAATAAGAGGTTTCAAAGAGTTAAGAACAACATGAAAGGGGGTATGTCAAACACCGTTCAATTCAAAGGTTGGCTACCACTAAGGTACTTCATTTTAGTAATGTACCCAAAATTCCCAATTAGACATGCAAATGCAATTAGATATGTCAAACACCTAAATAATTAAAACAAAATAATCTAATGTAGAAGCTGATGTGAATGTTGATTAGATATCATGTCAATAGAATGTCCATGTCAACATCCAGTCAGCGTTCACATCAACTTTTGTTATAGATTCAAACAGTAAAGTTAGGGAGTAACTTGATAGTAAACAAAATTCAAAGTTCAAAATTCAATTATTTTATTTCAACGTTTTAAAATTTAGTGATCGCAATTGCAATGAAGGGATACTTCAAGGATGGCCAGTGTATTTAACCCTATTATTCTTAGACAAAATTAGTTTTTTTCTGCCCCTAGAACAATTTTAATACCCTTTTTAAATAAAATACTTATTGATAGGATGTTCTTTCTAATATCTGAAAATGTTGGACATTCATTAAGAGAAGTTTCTTTCGAGAAGTAAAATGCAATTACATTATCCCTTTGCTAATGACTTTTGCAATATCATTATTTCCCATTAGCCCTTTCTCATCAACATCGTCATAATCCCCAAACAAAACCTTGTCATATAAAATATATCTATATTTGCTCCATAAACATTCCACCAACCACCATATATATTTGTAATTGTCATGTGAGGTTCAATTATCATGACAATCAACTTAGTAGGCTCCTATTCAATTAGATTAACCTTGTTGGTTTTTTCAGCTTTTTACTTCTTTAAAAATCTGCATTCCTTTCTGAAATGCTCTTTCTTTCCTAAAAAATAACAAAACTTGTTCTTCTTAAATTTGGAAGAGGTTCCCATATTAGAATGTTTTCTCCTTTTCCTATCATATTTCTCACTTTGCTTAGTATTAGTTTATATAGCATTAACTTTGTTTAAACCAAACTTTATACTAAATTCATTTTCACATATTTGAGTTTCTTCCTTGATTCGTGTGTGTGTTAGGATTTGGTCACTAGTTAGATCTTTTGAAGCTTGCAATGATTTCTTTTTGTAATCATTCCACATTGAAGGCAACTTTGATACAATTGCAACAACTTGAAATGATTAAAAAAAATTCACCTTTAAATTTTTAAGTTTAGAAATGAAGAAAAATAGAATTGTATATGAAAGAGAAATAAGATTGAATTGTTTAGTTATTTACATTACAGGGAAGAGTATTTATACATAAAAAAGCCTTCATAAAAAAGGAAACAAATAGCTACACACATCTTGGCCAATAAAAAAAGGAACGTAATTGTAGCCTAACAATATGTCTAATGCTAGTAAAATTTAAATATCTATGGAAGTCAACAACTATGAGATACAATATATACATAGTAACCTCAATAAGAAACTAATATTTGCAATTTATCAACTTGATGTATGATAGATTTATTATTTATTATAGTAAAATATAAGTAACTAATACTAGAAACGATTAGTACTTTGTTATCCATTGTATATTTCTCTTCTAGAGCATGTCAAATATCTCAAGGAGACTCAATGGAGCAAAACAAATCATAAAAGCTATCTAAGAGATGATTCAAAATGTGTCCTCAATAGCACACATCATTTTCTTTTCTCTTTTTATGTGGAGCCTTGATCTTCCAACTTTTGTTAAGGCAGTATAGGTTGATCAAATGAAACTTTATTCTATGTTTCCAATGAATAAAATTTAAATCATCAAATTGCTCCAACATGTAAATTTCTTAATTGATCAACTTTGAATCCATAATAGAACTATCACTTTAAGATTATTGGAAAATATGATAAGGAGTGGTGGAGAAACAAGAATAATGTGAATAGGCTTTGAGGCGTGTAAAAATTTTCCTTAAAGTGATATTTGCTTCTTATTTGCATTTTGGAATAATTTAAATTCACTTTTAGATTATGAGAAAGCTCTGGAAAACTGTAATTTGCAGACATTGAAGGTTTCGTTGAGAATCTTACAGAAAGTAGTGTATCAGAGATGTCAAGCACGTCAAGTATACAGAAAGTTATCAAAAGTTATATGATTATTCACTTAATCCCCTGGGTCATGTGAGAATTATGAGCTTGAGGCCTATATAGGAAATGAAAAAGCAGCTTTTGGTTTGTGATTAGACACCTATATAATTGTAATGGCTAGGGATAGGTTCGTTTGTAAATAATCACAATCATTTACTTATGAATGATGACAACTTTTGCAACATAACATTTGGCTAATAATGGACACAATCTTTCATCTTTTAAATAATTATTTCAAATTCAAATAATTGTTTAATAATTAAAATATAATTAATTGTATCACAAAATACTAAATATATGACACTTAATATTTTTTCTTGAAACAAAATTTTACAAATTTCATGGAATACTCAATTAAACATGTATGTACAATTAATGGAATGCTTGTTTCGTAAATAGAATGCCCATATCATATGCGTACAAATTTCATGCAATGTCTATTCCATATGAAAAAACTCAAAAACAAACCTGTTCCACTGAATCATTCTAAAAGATCCCAAGTTATTCTAGTTTGGAATAACCCTTTCCAAAATTAGAACACTTATTCCAAGCTTTGATCTTTGGTCCTAGACATAGAATGCCCATTCATCAAATGAATGTCTATTCTGGTTTTAATTATGCTAGTTTATTTAACTTAGAACATATGTTCATAGTCCAATTATTAAGTGTCAAACCATAAATATTATTTCCATATCACTTACACCTTTTTATTCCAATTTCAATGTAAATTTTAGCTCGAGTTAATATTGAAATTTACCATTATATCCAACACTCATGATTGGTGTTCATGAACTTTTTACTTTAATAAATGACAGAGACAGGAAATTTTATCTTTTCATGTTTATCTTTGACAACTAACACCTTAAATTTCTTAATATAACCACTAATATGGACGGAGACTATGGGAAAAGATAGTAAATGCTGGAATCTTTAGCCAGAAAAGCGTAAGAAATAATAGTTTTCTTATTAGCATGCATTCCCTTGTAAGAGTACCACTAGTGGATCAAACCTGAAAATTGTGACATTGGGGATTGCTGTTGCACCAAATTCCATGTAATTTGAACATAAACAATACAAGCTGGAAGAGATGGAGCTCTCCTCCAAAGACCAACCAAAGAAAATGTAAATAAGCATCTACAAAAGACAACGTGAGCATGGAGACAAAGTTTCCTCACACCTGAAGCTCTTTTGCAGACTTTAAGAAAAGCGAAGTTAACAAATTGTTCTTTTGCAATAAATCATTGTCCCATTGTATTTTTTGCATGAAAGTAAGGGAAATCTGGGACCCTAAAGTCTCCTTCAATTATTATATATATATATGTCTGTGTGTGTGTGTGTGTGTGTGTGTGTGTGTGTGTGTGTGTGTGTATTTATAGTTATAAAAGCGTCACTACTTTTTTGTTTTTTTTTTTTTAGTGTTGGGGGTAGAGGTGGGGTGGTTGTTGTGATTTCTTGCTTTTAGCCATTATCATATGAAAGTGATGAGTAAGGGTGTTGGGCAGATATTCCATTGTCATCTATTCTATTACTTTCTATCATATATTCATGCACTTTGATTATTAATAAAATGATATTATGTTGATATTATAAGATGTTTTATGCATATTGTTAACTTTACAATAGAATTAACTGATCATGTTTGCTTCAACATATGAGTGCATAATTTAGATTTATACTCATTAGACAAACCCAATAAAGAGGATTTTGCATAGATGGTATTTCAGGTGTCTATGAAAAAATCCTCTTAATTTAATGGGTATATATGATCCTTTGATTCAAAGTTGTTAAATCGTCTTATGCTAGTATTAATACAGTTTTAAGTCATCAGACATACCTCGTAATTAGGTTATTATAAAGGTAAACGATTAGTTATGTTGAGATTAATACGAAGGTTATGATTGATTAATAAATGCTTTATTACTTCGAAACACTAAAACAATATCTCTAATGAGCTATTTGATATATGTTTATGACCAATAAATCTATGATTATAGTGAGACTGAGTAACAGTTTAATTTGGTTTATTCGTTTTAAACATACATTAGTATAAACAAAAAGAAACTGAGATGAACATATATTTACGTCTCATCCTCGAGAGACGAAAGAGCCAACTAATGCAAGTATGAAACTGAAAACACCCAATGATTGCTTTTATAATTTTATTCTCATATGCATTGTAAGAATGTCAATTCTACTTTGGTGTTTCCCAAACTCTCCGATGAGTTTTACAATTTTATTGCATAGGCGTCCGTTTGGCGACTGGGTTACATCAACAAATGGAACCAAAGAATAGCCTAACTTGCTAGAGTATAAGCCTTCATGTGGCGGTGTTTTTGGTTAAGCTCTTTTTGGTCAAAAAGAAAAATTGAAATTTGAAGCATAACTCACGCACCTGAACACAAGAATGTGAGCGATGGGGGTGGTGATTCGATTTTGAATAAGGTGCTGCAGCTTTTGAGGATTCTTGGGTCGTTTTCGGTCTCATGAGTGAGTGGATTTGACCCATCACTTTGTGTTTTTATCTATCAGAAAACAAAAATGGTTCAGCTTCTTTCAGATTTTAAGCACCATCGAGCTATGTGTGAGATGATGAATGGATTAATGTTAAGCGTATGATTAAGCTTCATTACTGGCTAATCTAGTATTTCTATATCGTATTCGCCGATGGTCATACTGCTCCTTGAAGGGGGCCCAGCCCAAGGTAGGTCCCTTGCGGAGTTTTAAGGCCCAGAAAATAATAGCATTAATCTAATCCATTTTGCAACGTAACGCCAAAGTCTTTTTTAGTTCATATGGAAGGACTGGATAGGCCATTCGTAACCAAACTGGGTCCATAAGCAGTGACATAGGCCCAAGCCAACAAAAATACAGGACAAAAAAGCAGCCAATGGTTTCAACCTTCAACTTGATTAGAAGGGGATTTTTATTTTTTTTTTTGGGGTATTTAAGAAGGGGACATTTATTTCTGAGTAATGATTTATGTATTAATTAATGAGTCAGGTTAGCGTGATTTTGACTTAAAGATTGTTATTAAATTAATTATGGGAAATTATTGTAATTAATTTGCCTTAGGTAATTATAATTATGGTTGCTGTCAAATGCCTAAATCATAAGGTTAAATTATGTAGGCCCAATAGAGAGTACCTACCTCCTGCCTTCAATATTCTATTAAGACATTGGTACTCAATTTGGGGGGATTAAGTGTAAAATATGTCAGTTAAGGGAAGGAAAAGCATGACAATGATAAGAAGGGGTAAATTGTTAATTTTTATACCTAAATAGGAACTCCGTCATTTAAGTAAACCTCAAGGAGAACATTTTGACTGAAAAAGAAATTATTGAAAGTGGAAGTAACTTCTCATCCGCCTAACTGATTCGAAATTAAAAAAAGCACGTCCACGTCACCCCTAACTGGAAGACCACGTCATCATTATGGTCTTCTTTTTCAACCGTATTTTCCAAGAAAGTTTCTTGCATTCAAGGCTCAAACAATGAAAATCATTTTCCTTTATCACAATCACAAGTAAACTTTTCCTCTCTCACTAAATACTATGAAAGATTTCACCTTTACTTTTTAACTCTTCTTCGTGTCATGAACTAAACGGCCATGAATGGTTTAACGAAGCTCGGTACTGTGCTTACTATAGTGTTTTCTGTCTCTTTTTTGGCTTTATTAGCTGATCTTCTTTACGTTTTATGGCGGAAGCAAGCTTTCCGGCGACGGAACAGCCCAGATATTCCTCCTGGGGACGTGCTTCACAACTTCTCGTCATCGAAGGAGCAGCTTTTATACTTTTTCTGCTTGAAGAACCAGTCCCGGATAGAACCCGCGGGAAACCCAACCGTTTCGGTCGCCCCGGAGGAGAACGCGGTGGTGGTGGCGATTGACGATGATGATGTGGTGAAGTGGCACCTAGGGATGGGCGGACCGTCGAGGGTTTTGTTCACTATTAGAGAAGAAGAGAGAGAAGGGACCGAGACGTCCGAAGCTGAGAATGATCAGAGAGTGAAGAGCAAAACGATGCATTTAGAAGGTGAGACTGTTGGGGCTGTAGTACAATTGGAAGATGTTGGTGATGTTGATTGTGAAGAAACAACGCCGTTTTCTACTCCATGTGCTTCGCCTCCGTACTACACACCTTCGCCTTCTCCCAGTCACGAGAAGAACTCGCCGGGAAACGACAAGTCGTTTGTTAGTGTAGCAGTTTGTGGCGAGTAGAAAGTAGAAATAGCTACCTGGCTATCCAGAAATATTGTCAATATATTAATCAATTAATGTACGTGGGATTTTCTTTTTTAAAATTGAAATGTTTATTCCTTTCTCGTAGGTAGGGCTTTTGTTTCCTTTTTGGAAAAGATCAAAGAAAATTCGCACCGAATTGTTAATTAAAGTCCTGGACAAATTGGAAATCCACTATCATTAATTGAAATTACAGTTTGTTTGCTCGATCGGCGGAGCGCATGACGGCGCAGGCCGTGGATGAGACCGTTAACGGCGGAGAGGGAGAATGCCGGTCCTCCGTGGGTCCCTTGGGAAGAGAAGAAAAAAATCAGCTTCAGACAACGATATAAACAAGGCAAAATGATATTTTATCTGTAGAAGAATCCATGACTTGACTGGCTTAGTTTAATATTTTATAAAATATTCTAATTTTTATGGCCTATTTTTACTAAAATTTAAATTTTGGTTCGGTGAAGGACAATAACGATAACGGTCAATGTTTTCTGATTGATTGAAACCGAGTGGCTGTTCTCCCCCTCATAATGTCTCATCTTTTAAATTAAAAAAAATCTAGTCATTATTTTATAATAAAATAAATAATAATATAAATAAATTATATTTTAATTACAAATTTTGTTATTTTTTACATTTTCGTTTCACTTGAAATAAATTTATAAATTAGTATCATTTTTTTTCATTTCAATTTCATTCTCGAGGATGAATATCATCCTTATAGACAATATTAAATATATTTATTGTTATTTTTAATTAAAATTAATATAAATTAAAGATAAAAAAATATATTTAATAAAAATTTGGGATAAAGTGTTTTTAATTTAAGGCTTCTTTTAATTTTATAAAAAATTTTAACAAATTGACCAACCAAATAAAGAAAATGATTTTTTCTAACCTTAAAGGCAAGGCAGAGTCATCCCTTGGTCAAACGTTAGGTCATTTAAAAATAAAAATTAAAAAAAATGGAAATTATTGTTTTTAATAAAAAAAAAACTTCTTAAGTTATTAAATTATATTATTTCATAAATTACATTTTTTTTATTATAAATTGATATTAGAAGGATTTGATAAGGTTCACTTTCCACTATTACCGTAGGCAGAAGGGAAGACCCGGAGGCAGTCAACAGAAAACCCAACTTGGATAGAGATCTTGCCACCTCATGTGATTCTTGATGACGTGGCTGGATATGGATAGAGAGTGTTTTGTTCCAACCAAATTGGTGGTGTATTAATTGAGTTGCTTTTATGAGTAAGGCGCAGGTGAAAACATTGAATTGCTTCGTGCTAGCCGTTAAATCAAGGCCAAAGGACTTAGTCCCACCAACAATTTGAGGTGGGGACCGTCCAAGTTTTAAAATTTAAAATTTTACCTTTGAATCAAATGTAAATTAATTCTTTAAATTTTTATAAATAAATAACTAAAATATCCTTTTAAAAAATAAAATTTTATAATAAAATTATAAAATTATTTTTAAATATAAAAATTTTAAAAAAAATTTAAAAATATATTAAATAAATTTAAAAATTTTTAAAAATTAAAGCAGCTACCGTCATCGATGTCGAAACGGTGGCCTCTAATAACAAAATCATATGACTATTTTCAGTCATCTGGTTTCGTTATCGACAGTGATGATTGCTTTAATTTTTCAATATATTTTTAAATATTTTTAAAAAAATTTAATATTTTATATTTATATAAAATTTATTTTATTATTTTATAAAATTTTAATCTTAAATTATAAAAATACCTCTGAATTATTACTATTTACAATTAGATTTAATATTAAATTTGATCAACTGATAAGATTTTGGATTTTAAAAACCTAGAGAGTGGAATTTTGTCCTCGCCTCAAACTATGAGTGGGAATTAGTCATTTGGCCTTAAATCAATTAATAGAAATAATAATGCAGATAAATAATGTATAGAATAATAATATACAAATTTATGTTAAAAACAAACCCAAAGGACTAATTCCCACCAAAGGTTATCTATAAAGATAAATTTTTGACTTTTAATTTTTAAAAATGTAAATATTTATTTATTGATAAAATTTAAAAATAAATTAATTTATTAAAAAATTTAATGGTTAAATTTAACAATTAACAGTTAGGTTTTGATAGTTAAAAAGCACTTTTGTCATTTGAATAAAATTTTATAAAATAATAAAATAAATTTTATAAAACTAATACAAATATAAAATATTATTTAAATATTTAAAAATAATAAAATATAAAAATTTTTAAAAATATAGTTAAAATATAAAAACATTTTAAAAAATTAAAAACAGTCATTGCTGTTTGTGTCAATGATGACAACTACCGATAATGAAATCAGATGACTAAAAACGACTATTTAGTTGGTAAAGATATTTAGATCAGTCATCTCCTATTTTGGCTAAAGTGGCTAAATCTAACAATTTATGTCAGCAAATACGATTAGAAACGGTCGAAAATGATCGGTATTGACCCCATTAATTGTTTTTTACCTAACCTTACTAGCTATTTTTATTTTTGATTACTAGCGAAAGTAGCTAGATCTGAAAGTCCCTAAAATCAAATAATCTTTTTTGGTTATCAGGTTCTATTATTGACGACTATCACTACCAGCAATACAATTGATAGTGGTAGCTGTCTTTTTAATTTTTTTAAAATTAAGAATTTTTAATATTTTTAATATTTATTTTAATTGTTATTATGCATAATAAAAAAATTATAATAATTACTTAGTTTTTTATAAAGGTAGTTTAATTATTTTATCAAAAATATTTAAAAAATTTGGATAAAAAATAATCAATATTTAGGTGTTTGATTTTTTAAAACTTAAGAGTAAAAATGGGTCTTTATAAAAAACCTTGGGTGGGAATTGGTTCTTTGGCCTAAAACCAAGATACTAATTATTAAAAAAAAAAAAGGGAATGACTTCCTCTAACCTTATAAGAGGACGATCTTGACTCGCAAATTTACATGTTGTGTTAAGGTTTCTACCCTGATCGTTAAAAATTTTAAAATGGTCAAACTACTTATTCCCACCCAAGGTTTCTTTAAACGACAATTTTGTTCAAGAATCTTTGAAAAATTAAATACTCATCTTGTTATCAAGTCAATTATTAAATTTAATAATTATTAGTTGAATTTAATCGATCTGAAAAATATTTTTGTCTTTTAAAAAAATTAAAAAAATTTATAAAAATAATTAAAATATTAAATAATATTAAATTAATAAAAAACTAAAAACACTCATGCAAGTATTTCTTAAAATTACACATTAAGGACATCTTTTTCTATATCAATTAAATTATAAGAATAGACAAGAACTTTCATCTTAGAGTCTTCAATTGACATTGTGGAGAAGGAATTATTGAAGATTCTTTTTTAAATCCATATTATAGTAATGCTTCAAAAAACATACCAACCATCGGCACAAGGCTTACTTCAATGTTCAATCCATGGAGGAATATATGCAATCTGCACACAATTCCCTTTCCTTTCTTCAACATGCAATCCTTATGGTGGCTTCATGAAGATGTCTTCTTCAAGTTTACCGATGAGAAACACTTTATTAAACTGATGAAGCCCCGCTATACACCACGAAGACATTCATTGTGATGAATATGGTTATTAGAGTAAATGTCTTATTTAATCATATTTAATTAGACGAGTCTTGTATAGCTCCATAGTTCCATCAGGTTTATATTTTATCTAGAATATGCATGTTTGTAGTTATCATGTTCAAGAACACTGATAGTCCTAAATGTTGTGCTTTCTACGCAATTTTAACTAAAAGCATAGTAGAAATCTTAAGAATTAAAACAGAAATAAGCGTGTAAATATAATGTTATCTGTGTTTCCTGTCTACCTTGCCACCATTGCTAATAGGAAAACTGAATTACATTGCTTTGCTTGACGACAAACGGTACATGGCTTCAGCATCTCATGATCATTTACTGTAATGCCATATAGATTGATCATTGATTTTATCTTGGAACGGGCATGTGTCCTGGCCGTTTCTGAAGAGTCCTTATTCCAACATCAAATCTTGCTGCCCTCCTAGTAAGGCGTGTCGTTCATACAATTAAAAAAAAGGGCATAGTTTTTTTTTTTTTTTTTTGGTAATTATTTAAAAGGGTATCATGAAGTCGAATCTTCACTTTATTATATTAAGATAAAACTTTAATATAAGCTATTAACAGTATAAAACAGTTTGTCACCCTAGATTTTTCCAATTTGATGTATTAATGGGAGGATAGAATAACATTTGGGTACAGACTCGAGTTGGGTTTTCTCGTCATTTAAAAAAAAAACCATTAATTCTTGATATTTTTTCTTCTTGATTGAAAGAGTAAGATCTCCTCTCAGCTCATCCAAGGCTGTTAAGCCTCGTGCCAAGACGTCCAATACATAACAAAAGCTTCTAGGAAACTGGGCTTCAGGCCTCAACTCATGGTTTTCCACCTATCTCAAGCACTCAAGCCTCTGATTGGGAGTAAGTTTTGGTTTGCATAACATTTAATTATCAAAACTAAAAAATTTGTCATTAAGATAAATTATATTGAAAGATTATTAAATAAAAAAATTAATATTAAATTAATAAAATTAATATATATAAATAATTATTATATTTATTTGATAATAATAAATGAAAAAATGAAATATTATTTTATTTAAATGTCTTTAACAAAATTATTAATTGTTAATTAATATTATATTTAATTAAAGTTAATATGAGATATTGTTTATATCATTAATTTACTGTTTTTTTAAATATAATTATCATTTTATAATTATTAAAGGTGTATTAAAATTTTTATAATTTTAAAAATATCTCTAAACATTTTCTAAATTATAAAAAACCCTCTAAAAATTTCACTTGTACCTTTAAATTTTTTAAAACTTACAATTTATTCTAAATATATAATTATATGACATTTACAATTCTAATTTAATTAGTTTTATATTTCAGGGTGTAATTATATTTTTAAAACTATTGGGGTAAACCAAAATTCTAAAAATTTCAAAAGCACCCCCAAGTATTTAAAATTGTACAAACCCCCTTAAAAGTTTTATTTACACCCTAAAATTTTTAAAGTTATAATTTATCCTCAAACATATGATTATATGACATTTATACGTGTAATTTATATTTTTTATGTAATTTTTATTTTTAAAACTATTAGAGACATATAAAAAATTAGGGTGATTATGTCTAAAAAATGTAAAATAGTAGAGATAAACCTAATTTTAACACTCACGATATGGTATATAACCTGCACTTGCATAACATATTTTGTGTTCTCACATTCTTTGATAACTTTAATGATGGGTTTGGTTACAGGAAATAATACATAACTCTAATAATCTATTTTTTTATTACTTATAATACATTATTTGGTTTATTAAAAGATAAAAAATTATTGTAATATATTATTACTAAATTGATGTGACAAATAATATAAAAGTTAATCTTATTAACTTATTCTTAATTATTAAAAGATTATCTTAATAATATTAAGTTTATTACAATTTGATTTTTATTTAATAAAATTAGTCAAACATATTAATACTATTTAAGTAAAATGATATCATAATAGTTTTTTATTAATACTAATAAATACAATAATTATTTAAGCCAATCTTTTTATCTAATAACCTTTCAACTTTAGTTCTAGAGGATTTCATAAATCAAACCCACCTTAAATTGGTTTTCACCTCTATATCTGAAGGTTACACATGAGATATTTTACTTATAATAGGACCGCCAGAAGACTTGTCCCCACCCAAGGTTTCCTTAACTAAAGTGCCACCCAAAAACTTTTCAAAAATCAAATACCCACCCTTGACCAATTTTTTTTTCAATATTATTAAAATTTTTTATGAAATAACCAAAACACCCTCCACCAAAACAAATAATATTAATATTAAAATTTTTTTAACATAAAATAATATTAATATAATATTAAAACAATAATAAAAAAAACTAATGAAAATTAACAAGCAATTTAAAATTTAAAAAAAGGGCTTGAAAACCTAACCAAATAACTAAAAATAACCATTTAATTTCTTTAGCAATCAGATCTGATTGTCTCTACTATTGTAGATGGTTGAAAATAGACAGTTTTAAGCATGTTAGTCGTTTTTTACAATCTTTGAAGGCAAAGATAACCAAATTATTAATTTTATTAATTATTATTATTATTTTAATATTATTTTAATATTATCTTATAAAATTAATTTTATTATTGATTATTATTTATATATTTTTAATTCAAAAAAATAAAAATGCCCCTCATTGTAAATATTTAACTACTAAACTTAACAGTTGACTTTGATCAACAAATAAATATTTAGTTTTTTGAAAATTAATGGATGAGATTTTCTCAATTTGGGAAACCTTGGGTGGAATAAGTGTTTTGGCCTAATAGGAATCTTATTTTGTTTCTAGTAACACTCTTCTTAAGTCTATGTCCAATAAAATTTATAAGAAAATGAACCAATATATTCCAAATGTATATATAAAATTTATAAGAAAATGAACCAAAATATTCCAACTATATATATATATATGTTGAAAATACTGTAATTTAATTTTTTTTACTTAATCTTTTACACTTCTTGTGAATATTTTATCTTTATTAATCCAACAAGATAAAGGAAGCTTGGGCCAGTTCTATTAAATTTCAACTTTACATTTTCTCGAAAATTTTAGGATAATAATAATAATTCTGAAGGGTTTTTTTAAATTAAAAAAGCTTAAGATATTTTTGAAAAATTTACATTTTAATATTATCTCTCAATAGTTTTAAAAGTAATATTTGCATTAGAATGCATAATAAGTTAATAATATAAATATCATATTATAATTATTGAAATTATAATATATTTTTAAAATATATAAAATGTATATAATTTTTTAAAATAAAATAAAAAAATATTTATTTACCTATTATAAATTTAAAAAAAATAACATTTATGTCCATCTCGACCATGAATCATGATCTGCCTCCACCAATGTTGTTAAAATTAATAACTAATTTTGATAAATTAATAAAAATTTGATATTTTTAAACTTAACTAAATGAAAGTCTACCATTTGACCAAAACTTGAGTGGAAACAGTCATTTGACCTGACTAAATCAACAAAGATAAACATTTTATAAGAGGAGTGGAAGAATTATGTGAAAATTTTTTATAATATCTTTGATTATAATATTAATATATATACAGACACCCCGACAAAACTTTCCTAAGCCTAGCGTGCACTAAGCTTAAAGTTACCACCTTTCTTCAGCCAAGCTATTCACTTGTATCTAATCCCCTCTCTCTCTCTCTCTCTCTCTCTCTCTCTCTTTATGGTCTATACCAACTTCATTACACCCACCACACCCAACCTTCTTCTCCATAAATAAAAGATGATTCTATGAATCAATTCGCCTCAATAATCAAAATTCCCATTCTTAAATTCCATTGAAAACTGTGGATACGTAATACATGGATTATACTAATAATAAAATCACCAACTACAGCAACTCCTAATGAGATTTCATAATTAGTGCAATAATCCCACATGAAATATGACTTTTTCCAAATGTTCCGAACTCCTTCTCCTATACCTTCTTTTTTTTAGGCCAAAGGACTATTTCCCACCCATAGTATGAGACAGGGATAAACTGTCATTCTCAAGGTTTCAAAAGCCCAAACTCTTACCCTTGAAAGGATTTTTTATAATTTTTCTATTAAAATGACTAAATTATCCTTTTAAAAATTAAAAATTAATAATAAAATTATAAAATAATTTTTAAATATAAATATTTTTAAAAAATATCAAAAAATTAAATTTTTTTTTAAAATTAAAAAATTGAAGCAGCCACCGCCGCCCATAATAAAACCAAGTGACCATTTCCGATCACCTGGTTCCAGGAAAGGCTAAATCTGACCTCCCCGTTTGGTGGAGGCTGTCAAGTTTTAGAGGAGGCGGCCAATTAAGAGCCGAAAACGATCGTAAAGGGCTGGTCTTGGCTCCACTGGTTATTTCCGACCTTTATTACTGGCGGAGGTGGCCAGATTTGACCGCCTCAGCCAAAACTGGAGGCGGCCAGCGAACGGGGAGGCCTGGAACTAGATGGCCGAAAATGACCACCTGGTTCTATTATGGGCGGCCACCGACACCGACGACGGTAGCTCCTTCAATTTTTAAAATTTAAAAATTTTTTAAATATATTTTTTAATTTTTTAAAAATTTTTTAATATTTAATATTTATATAAAATTTATTTTATTAATTTATAAACTTTTAATATTAAAAAGACAAAAATACTTCTATATTATTACTGCATACTATTATTTTTAATATTAAATTTAGCTTGGGGGTGGGAGTTTGGGCTTTTAAAACCTTGGGGTGGCAGTTTGACCCCGCCTGAAACTATGGGTGGGAAATAGTCCTGTGGCCTTTTATAATTAGTGCAATAATCCCACATGAAATATGACTTTTTCCAAATGTTCCGAACTCCTTTCTTCTCCTATACCTTCTTTTTTTAAATTGGAAGACTTCTATGTGAGCATACAATTATATTACCAAATATCTTCTAACTTCGAATCGCCGACAAAGCAACCGCGTGAATCGAGTTTCTATTGCCTTTCCCACTCCATTATAATTTTCTTATATAAACCCTTCAACCTTCCATTCTTGAAACACCTACTCTCTCTGTTTCTCCTTCTTCATTCACAAAAATAAAATATTAATTCTCGATTTCTCTAGCTCAATTATGTCTCAGAAACAAGCACACTTGAATGGAGCCTATTACGGGCCATCAATTCCCCCTCCCAAACAGTACCACCGCCCCGGCCGCGGCTCTGACTGCTGCTGCGGCTGTGGCTGCTGTCTCTTGAGCCTCTTGTTCAAACTCATTTTCACCGTCGTCATCATCGTCGCCCTTGCAGCCTTGATCATCTGGCTCATCTTTCGCCCCATTAACCCCTTAAAGTTTCACGTCACTGACGCCTCTCTAACCCAGTTTAACCTCACCTCAAACAACAACCTCCAGTATAAACTAGCAGTCAACATCACCATTCGCAACCCGAATAAAAAGATCGGCGTGTACTACGACCGTATCGAGGTCAGGGCTTACTACGAAGGGCAAAGATTGGATTCGAATGAGTTGACTCCATTCTATCAAGGCCACAAGAATACCAGTGTTTTGAGTACGGTTTTTGAAGGTCAGCAGTTACTGCTCGGTCAAGATCTTCAAGATTTTAACAAAGAGAATCCAACTGGGATTTACAACATTTATCTAAAACTCTACTTCAAGATTAGATTCAAGTTGGGCAAGTTCGTCAAGACTCCCAAGCTCAAGCCCAAAATCAAGTGTGATTTAAAGGTTCCTGTGAGTAACTCTAATGGCACGGATACTGCTGGTTTTAAAGCTACAAAATGCGAGTTGGCTTTCTGATTATCGGAGAGCAGAGCCGATCGATGTTGTTGGTGATGTTTGATTGAGTCTTGGGTGCTATTTCTTCCTTCCGGGTTGTTCATTCATTTGTTTTTGTACGTATAGATTCTGGTCGACAGGCACATTATTTATGTTATCCGGTCCTACTCTTTCTAATTTAGGGGAGGTTACATTTGTTTCGTTTCCTCCTGTGAATAAATAATGAATTTATTATTGTTGTTTAGATGATTAATTATAAATTAAGTGTTGGACTTTTGTGATGGGCAATTACTAACCACCTCTCCTCAGCTCCTTACTGCAAAAACCAGTTACAACTAGGAGCGTTAATATTTTTCCCAAACCTGAACCAATTTGATACCGGAACTGGGAAATCTGCTAACCGAATAACAAGTTTGGATACTGTTGCATATTTTCAGTGTCTAATATCTAAAGAAGTGAATTTTAATCTCTCACCTCGCTCGTTATAAATAGACGTGACCATTAACAAATTTAAATTTAATAAAAAAAATAATTTTGTTATACTATCGAGTTTGGCTTTTCATATTAAATTTGATCTTAACTCTTAAAAATCGATAAAGCTCAAGCATAGACTCAAATTTGACTCTCTTGAATTGAGAAAAGCATGAGCAAGTCCAAACTCGAGCTTAGGTCAGTTTTAATTTCTCCCCTGAAGACAAAGTCTTCGACTTAGCCCTATAAGTGGGTCATGGTCTTGGCCACTAAATGCTGTAAGTTGTGTTTTTAGTCTATGTTAGAGAATTTCTTAATATAATCTAATATTAATTATAATTTTATTTTAATAAAATCAAATAATTGAATAATTCAATACTAATATTATAGATGAATTTAAATTATCAATAAAAAGAAGTATAATAAATTTAAATAATAAATTTAAAAGTTTGAATAAACTATGTGTACAAATAAATCGTACTAGTTTATATAAACTATGGTAGTATTATGTGATTAGATGATGTGACTGTTTATTTTTCTCTCGTTCTGAAGAAACCTAATCACATATTGACACATTAGATTGTATAAAAAAACTGGTAAAATTTGTTTTTATATATAATATTACTCTAAAAGTTTATGATCCGGGTAGACAATAGAGATCTATTAACCTATTATATATTGACTAGGTCTTTCTCTGAAACGTATGCAGTAAGCTTTACCCATTAAAAGTTGTTATATATAAAGTTTTTAGGGATAGAATACTAGTCACTTTAATATAGGTAATTTTAGTAGCTATACGATTTTAGATTATTGTGGCATTCTAGGCATTCTAATAAATCCTAAACTAAAACTTTTATTCAGTATTTTGTAACTTGTGTGTACATTTTGTGAACTGATTAAGAGGGATATGTTATTGATTTTTCAGTTTATGTTCATATGTTGCATGTTATTATGCTAATCAGACTATGTTTCTATTTTATAATTTCTAAACACATTTATTATGTATTTGGATGATGATGTAGATGCTTGTTATATTTATTTTATGACAAATTTTGCATGTGTTTGTAAAAAGTTTTTCACGCTTTTATTTAGTATTTGTTTTCCTTTGCATTAAATGAAATTATTTAAATGCTTTGAGAATTTCAAGTTAATACATCTTTTTGGACTCGTATTTTCTTTGGAGGGTATGTATTTAGAGAGAGATGTTACATGATTCCCATCCTAGTCATTAGCCATTATAGGGTCATAAGCCTCTCACATAACTATGTCTCATCTCTATCATTAGAGACAACAACAAAGTGTCTTTAGGTAGAAGACCTAAAAACCTTTCCAATGCATAGATAGGAACTTACATAATGGACTTGTTACTGCCCATCAAGGTATTGACATATGATATGTAAACCATAACTTAAGTCTTGAAGATATTAACAAACAATGTGTTGACCATAACTTACATCTTAATGGCCCCAATAATCGATGTGTAGATCCTAACTTATGTTAAGAGGTTGTTATCATACGACATGCAAGTATTAACTCATACCATGAAGATAATGGCCCCCAATATGTAAAGGATAACTCACGTCATGGGGTGTAACGAGCATGATACTACTGTATATTATTCTAATTATTATTATTTTATTTCTCTTATATATATACACACACACACACACACACACACACACACAATAGCATCATGCACCTACGTTTATTAAAAACATGTGTGCGGAAACATTAAATATAAGTATAATAATAATTTATTGAAAATCATCATATATTATTAATATTTCATAAAAATGTTGTACAAGATGTACATGTAAACTGTACAAAGATATGTGTATATATGAAAACTGTACTAGGCATAGTCATAAAAACATGTCATCTGCTCAAAATGGCATCCCATCCACAGCCATATTGTGTCTAACTTAGCTCCTAAATCACTGGCTTGTAAGAAAAGAAACTTTGGGGAGTGAATAACAAATCATTCAGTATGTAATTTCTATCTCTATCCATAAGTAGGTTTTTATTCATTGTTATTCGTGACTCATCACAAATTTATTCAATTTCATGTTTTATTCTCTTATTTGTTCTGTTGCTAGTCAGTTATTTTTTGCTTTGTTGTTACATGTCATTATATCTTAACTTTCTTCATTTCATGTTTATATGACATGATATAAGTATGTTGAAATCATGTCTATGATGAAAACTCATGTATTAACCTTTGGGTCTGCTTTCTAAAAATATTATATAAAAACATCTATTCTGATCTAAACATCTTATAAAAAGTCATAATTGAAATCTCTATTCTATATAAGTCTTATATAAAATCTTTTTCTGAAAACTGTTGTACTGATTAAACTAATAAATATTGGGATTTGATACTTTGATTGTGTGAGTTCAATCTATTAATGCTCAAACTAGTGCATGATCAACATTCTCTTTAATGAGTTTAGTCTATGATCATATCTTTTCTAATAGATTTTTTTTTCTCTCTAATAGGTGTGAAAACTCACAAGTGTCCTTTTATATTCACCCCTAAAATAATGTTTAGAGCATCATATTTTTATATCAAAACATGCATATGGATCATTAGATCCATTTTTTAAAACTTTATTTTGGCATGTCATGTCATATAATGAGAATCATACACGATATTTTGTTATCTTGTCTATTTATTAAGTTATGTGTATATTGAAATGGGTTTTTGGCGTTTTATTCTATATTCTGTAATTTTCTACTTGTTGCACTATCATGCACTTTAGGAATAAGTCGTGTGTGTACATATGACTGTGGCCTGACGTCACACTAGTTTGTAAACCTTTTACTTAACACAATCATGATCTATTTGCATAATCCTACAATGTGATATTGGTACATGACCTTGACCCCACATGCACACTTATGCTCTTTATGCTTATCTAGTCATACATGACTAGTATACATAACCATGATACTACAGAAATATGACTGTATGGTCATGTGCTTATAGGTGCACGATTGTGCATCATACTCTATATTATAATAACACATTTGGAATTTCCAAAACCATGCCAATCTCAACTAAATAACAATCAAACTTGTTCAAGTAAATTCACAAGCTTAACATGTTACTTAAGCATATACTTTTTGCATCAATAACGCCAAATCTCATTAGAGCACGCATCAAACCCTTAAAATTTACTTATACACACATATATACATAAATCATGTTTCTAAACAATCAAACTCCACCATATCATGTTCATCTCATCATTTTCTCAAATAATCATGTTATTAAAATATAAAACATGTTATAAACATCATCCCAACTCAAAAAAAACAAGAACACATCTTATAAAATAGGGGAAAGAGGAGGTAAGAAATCACTTATCACAAGCTTATGGCTATTATATCTCTCTCTAACTCTTGTTTAATCTTTAGCTTGGTTGATTGATCTTTGTTCCTCTCCTTTAACTCTAGAATTAGGGTTCTTTGAGATGTAAGAGAAATATAGGTGAAATTATTTGATAAACAAACAAAAATCTTGCTTTATATAGGACGGTGTAGGACTGCAGGGGTGCACAATCATGTGTCCTGAGGATACATAGTCGTATTTAAAGAAATCATAGATTTTTAAATTTCTCGCATTGTGCCTGGAAAAGTCTCCTAAGAAGGCCTATGCAAATGTTACATATAGTTTTTAAATAATTATTTTACCCATAAACCCTCTCAACTATATTTCTTAGCATAAAGTCTCACTTTAACCTTGATTTCCAATCTAAAAGATCATTTTAATCTCAGGATGTTACATGGGAATATAATTTACATTTTACCATCATATAATGGTTTAAAAAGTGTCTTTGATAGGTCATTTTCTAAGCCCAAAGACCTCTTTAAAGAAAGTAGTAAAAAAACTTAATAGGTATCTCATACAAGGGCTTATGTAAGACAATTTGGCAACTCAAGCAAAAAAGCCAAATATTGGAATTGAAGAATCTGTGTTCTTTATAATGGTTTTATTTGGCTTAAAAAGCTATGTTAAATGGAATAGAATAGCCATAAGATAACTTAGACTCTTTCAATGAAATAATAGAGCTCTACTAAGTCTCTAAGTTGGTTAGAAGTTGCTATCTAAAAGTTATGCTCATTGGAGAAGCGAAGTGGTGGTTCAAGAAAATGTCTATTGGTTCCATTAGTTCCTAGAAACAACCACTTGTATCATTCCTTAGGAAGTTCGAAGCAACTAAGAGGTTTATATGTTGATCAACCATATAGGAAATATGCAACAAGAAGAAGATGAAACTCTAAAGTCTTGATTAGAGCACTTCAACATTGAACTCTCCAAGGTAGCCTATGCCTACAGAGCAATTCAAGTACTAATTATAGGCATAGTCTGCACACATACTGAGTTTTGAAAAAAACTACAAGCTAAAAAGTTTACATACTTGGCTTGATTTTATAAAATGTCCAAAAAGCACCAATGGATAGAGAGTTTCATAGATACCTTAAAGAATGTTACTCAAAGGCTTCCATCAATAATCTTCTAAAGAACTAGAAAAAAAACAAATAGAGAACAAAAAAAGATAATGGAGGTAGACAAAAAGCCTTTAAGAGGCAAGGGAGAGATAAAGCTAGAAGAAATCATCCTCCATTTACCTACTATAATGGCTATACCCTTTTAGTCACTCCAATTGATCATATCGTTATAGTATTTAAGGATGCAGTTAAAAACCTATGACTAAAGCTCCAAAGATAGATCTTACCAAGCAAGATCTCATGAAATTTTATCATTACCACAATGAAATTAAGCACAACACAAACTATTGTTGAGCACTAAAAGACATAATTGAATATCTTATCAAGAAAGAAGGCCCAAGAGGGTTCTTAAATAAACAATGTTTCACATGGCAATAGTTTCACAATATTGGAAAGCAAGAAGAAGCTCAAAAGGATGGTAATGTCATCCAAACAATATTTGTACGACCTATTATACTGTCCTTCCCGATAAGGCTGGCTATATTAGAGGCATGTCTAGGCAAGCCTAGAACAGATGTTCTAATGAAGTTAGGATGCAAATTTTTATAAGTAGATGTACCTTGGAGTAACAACCTACAAAGTGTTTTAGAGGGAAAGTTGAAACAATTAGCTTTACAAAAGCAAAAGCACTGTGGGTCCATCATCCTTATAATAATATCTTTGTAAAAGTTATTGAACAAGATGTTATATTCCATATAAATAAACAGGCCAATGATCTAAAAATAAATTATTTCATTTAAATTCAAATCACAAGTCTCGACCCTAAATTAAAGGGGGTTCAAACATACTTTTCTCTAAAAAAAAAATTTGTGTAAAAAAAGGGAGAAAAAAAAAAAAGAAGGGAAGAAAAAGAGAAAAAGAAGGAAAGATAAACATAATAATAGACACAATATATGTCATTTTGTATCATTCTTGTATGACGTTCAAATTAGTGAGAATATTGTAGATATAGATATTCTAATCATTGAGTTAAATTATATAAAAACTCTAGTGTCATGTTTATTCCTTTTATCTTTCTCATTTTATCTACTTAATTATTCTCATGCATTCGTAGCAGACTTAAGCCTTTTCATATTTTAATTACTACTATTATAATCTATTTTAAGTAAAACTCAAAATTACATACATCAGTACTAACGGGAAATAACATCGATGAAAAATAAATAAAAAAATTTAAAAAATTGAAAATAATATATATAAAAGTAAATGCAGTTTAGGTTAATTTTATAATTTTAATAAAAAATAAGGATATATTAATTGATGATCCAAATTTACATTAAATGTTCAGTTTCTTAATTTTACCTAAATATAAACCAATTTAGAGTAAATTTAAATGATTTTTATTAATAAAAATTACAAGTGATAAATCGTTTCCTCAAAGTTGGGGAGAGAAATGGTCATTCGGCCGTTAAGAATTTCAGGGACAATTCTTACATTGCTTTCCTCTTTATTAACAGTAACACACAATGTACTTGTTAATTGTTCAATCTTTATGAATAATTATTCATTTTGTTAATCATTTGATTTATAATTAAACCATATTAGGAAATGAAATATGAACAATCTCAAACAATTTTATAGGTAACCATAATCAAGAACCAAAAGATAATAATAAATTTGTTATTTATTCACATACAAAAACGTAACAGATATATAACCATGAATAATAATAATAAAGCTACCACAAAATCCAGCAGTAATATCTCAAATGAAAAATGCGAAAAAAAAAAAAAAAGACTCTATCGGGAAAATAATAATGTATATGCTAAAAAACAAAAGAATAATAATAACCAAAAACAATGAGAAGTCCATAAACAGTATCGCCTCTGCTCATGATCAGAAATCAACCTTGCATTTCGTAGCTGTAAAACTAGAAGTCGTGTCACCAGAGCTCACAGGGACCTTCAACTCACACTTGATAGTCGGCTTTAACTTCGGCGTCTTTATCTTTCCCAACTTGAACCTAATCTTCAAGTAAAGTTTCACATCAACACTGTAAATCCCAGAAGTGTTTTCCTGGTTAAAATCTTGAAGATCTTCATTAAGCAACATTTGTTGACCTTCAAAAGATGTACTCAAAACACTGGTGGTCTTGTGGCCCTGGTAAAATGGAGTCAATAAGTTTGAATTCAGCCTCTGGTCCTCGTAATAAGCCCTGGCGTCGATACGATCGTAGTAAACACCAATCTTTTTGTTTGGATTGCGGATGGTGATGTTGACTTTAAGATTGTACTGGAGGTTGTTGTTCGAGGTTAGGTTGAACTCGGTTAATTGGGCGTCGGTGACGTGGAACTTGATGGGATTAATGGGACGAAAGATGAGCCAAACGATCAAGGCGGCAAGGGCGACGATGACGATGATGGAGATGATAATTTTTAGCAAGAAGGTGAAGAGACAGCAGCAGCACCCGCAGCCTGAGCCACGGCCGGGGCGATGATAGTGTTTGGTGGGTGGCGGGACTGCTGGTCCATAATAGGCGCCGTTCAACTGGGGTTGCTTCTCAGACATAATGGAAGTCCACAACAATAAAATCAAAGCAGAAGAATTAAACCGTTTTCCTCAAGAAGAAATGAACGAAAGAATGTGTTTGAAGAATGGGAGGTTAAGGGTTTATATAAGAAGTTATAAGGAAGTGGGAAAAGTACAAGCAGGTGAGAAGGCGCGACTTGGGCTAGCCAAACTAGCGCGTGTGCCGTGTGCGTGTGTAATTTTCCAAGGAGAAGAAGGAACACGGCAGGTGTCAGCGTCAGTTAACGCGGTTGCGGCGTCGGCGATTTAGGAAAGACGACTTAGATGAGACGACATTGCTTGGTAACTTCCTATTTTTTTATGGCGACTCTTTCTGTTGAACAAGTCTTCGATGAAAACAGACTGCCGTATATACATGATTTTGGCATATTTTAGCTGGCTATTTTGGTCTTGTGCACCATCTACATGTTCAAGAAAAAAAAATAAAAAATCAAAATTATAAAATTCAAACATAACTACTTCATGATAACGTAAATTTTTGACGAATTGATCAATTAAAATAAATTCAACAAACTTGCGTGTAGTTGGTTAGAGAAAAGTAAAGCGATATGATCCATTTAGTCAGCAATTAATCTATCACGCATTATTAATTTACAGGCAATTAATGCCCTTAGAAATATTTTAATAAGAGTCTTAAACAATAAGGACACGGCGTAAGCATATATATTTTTCAAGAGGGTGGTAACATAGGAAGCCAAGGACTTTTGTGTGTGAATGGGAAAGAGAAGGGGAGAAAAGAAGGGCCGATCTGTAAGTCAAATTGGAAGGGAGGATAATAAAATATATTAGTGGGAGTGATTCCGTCTACACGTGGTTTTCAAATTGATGCTATCTGCATTGTAGACGAACTCCCACGCACGGTAATGTCCGAAATTAAATATGATCTTTCCCCTTGGATTTCATGAATCATTCCCCTGAACTCAAATTTGGAGGCCCCACCCGTCAAATCCTATGATGTTTAGGTGGGGACGAAGAGGACGACTATTTTCCATCCGCTTTGTTTTGAATCGTACTTTTTTTTTTTTGAACTTTAAAATTTATATTTTCCATCTTTCATCTAAATTTTTTGTTAATTTTAAGCATTTAAGTAAATTTTCAAGGGAATTTTAAATCTTAAGTATAATTTTGAAAAACATAAGAATATTTTTATCTTCCTTTTTACTTTCATTTTTTCTTCTACTTTGCATTTTATCATTTTCAATAACTTCATCATAATTTTTATTTTTCTTTTTAAATTTTCATCTCATCACACTTTTCAATCCTCTATTCTCTAATTTTTAATCTCGAAATTAAAGAGTTGTTTGTTTCATTTATATCTTAAACACTTTTTTTTCTTCAATCTTATATGTCTCCTTCAAATATCAAATAAAAAATCTTGTTGACAAAGGCAATTTAAAAGATTTATGTGTTTCATTGTTGTTGGTGTTTAATGAGAGATTCAAAGAACGGGACAGATAGGGAGCAATCCAACAAGGGGGAAAGATTATGGTGGAGAATGTAAAGACATTATCAAGTGTAGAATGTTTATATTATTAAAATTGTGGAAGGAAATCAAATGCTAAAAAGCTTTTAGTATTTTACTAGTTATTTGGTTTTTTTAATATTAATCCCTAAACTAGGCACATATTTTAATTTTAGTAAATAATTGTATTATGGGATGTGAACCTAAACAAAGACTAGAGAGTTAAAGCTCACCTAAATCCCACCTGTTCCATTTAATGGAAGGAAACTTCTATTAAGCTTACCATTTGTTCAGTATCTTAAACAGATTGTCAAATCACAAAAATGAATAGGAATAGGAGAAGGATTCAAATATCTTATTTTATTGTTGCATTTTGTCGAAAGAAAAATGCAGTCGTCAATGTCATGCAACGATATTTTCGATTTGTTTATGCAAAGAGAAGACAAAACCTATCGTAATTGGATTTGTTAAAATTAAATTGATTTAACACATTATGTATTTTATATGACGAACTTGATTAAGAAATTTGTGAGGAAATACTATATTATTATACACATGATAAGGATCTGTCGGGCAAGCAAGATCTTCACTGTAGTTAACGATGACCACAGAAAGAGAAAAGGGGGGCTTCTAACAAATTGACGGATTTCTACCAGGTTTTAATGAGTTCATAATCATGGGGTTTCTTTTATGTTTGTATGAGAGGAGGCTGGGTAAATTTGCCAATTCCCTTACAAAAAGAAAATTTGATGTGAATCTTATATCACCATTTTCTTCTTGGTGACAAATTAGTGATTAATTTAAGGAAAATTAATTTAATAGCCTTTTTTTAAACATTCCAAATGAATCTGGCCCTATTTTTCAATTAAACAAAAATAGCCTTCATTTCTCTTGTACTCACCCACACATGCCATTAGAGATGTCAAACGAGTTGGATTGACTTGTAGCACGATCTAAATCCAGCCAATAAGGTTTGACTCACGATTGTTTGATACGAAAATTTTTATATCAAGCTAAAGCCTGTAGCCTTTACTGTAGAACCCGCCGCCACGAGTACCCCTGCTGCTGAAGTAATACTGTTCTTTTATTAAATAAACTAGAAATTGGGTACCCGCGACGAGAATCCTACGAAAAAGAAACCTGCTGAACTAAATTACATTGCAAGCAAAAGCTGAAACTGATACAGAATGTACAATGAGCCCATAACTGGTTTTTTTTTTCATTACATATAACTGTTATGTACATTTGTTTTACATCTGGAATATGCAAAATACATACAAGACCTCACAGGTCCAAAACTGAAAGAAAATACAACTGGAAAGTGTGTGTGGGGTCCTCTCTCGCAAGCCTCAGTCCACCCGCTCCTCGCCAGCAGCAACAAAACCTGAAAAGGAAGGAAGAAAGAAAGGGATGAGTGATAAAGATCACCCAGTAAGCATTCCTTACTTCCCTCGACCCAAGCAAGTAACAAACAAGGGCATACATACCTGGTCGGCCCTATACATGCATCTAATCGCTTGCGGGCGCTGAAACTGATTTCTGGATTCACTATTTCTCATTATTATTCAAATTCTGAAATGAATGTCATGACATGATATCTGAAATCTGAATATGCATGCATGCGAATCTCTATATGTACCCGAAGGTACCTGCTGTGCTGATCAGGCTGATGAACACAAGGATTCGATATCCTGGCCAAGTGGACTGAACATTCTAGCTACTGGCTAGAAAGCTGAATCTGATATGTTGCTGAGCAGTCTGACTGGTGTCAGAAAGCTGGGTCTCACAGATGCCCCCTCGAGTTCACCCAAATTGTAACCTATACATTGGGTTCTGAATGCTGAAATCTACTGAATTCGGATTTCTTGGATCCTCTTTCAAACTATATGCTATGCTATGAATGCATATGCATCTGTTTCTGTCTGAATTTTGGATTATCTTATGATTAATAGCCTTTGGATGGATTACCAAACCTTTAATGAGTCAAATTCTGAAATTCTGGAAAAATTAAGTTGACGCACAGGCGTGCAAGAAAGACGCACGGGCGTGTTGCACAAACACAAGGCCGTGCCGCGCAAGGGCACACGGGATCGTGCCCCGGTCGTGTGCCTGGCCGTGCAAACTTCTGAAAAATCTGGCCATTCACGCAAAGTAGGGACACACGGCCGTGTCCCTCAGGACACACGATCGTGTGCCCAACATTCCAGGCCGTGTGCTCCTCGCGCACACGGGCGTGCGCTCGCAAGAACACAGACACACGGGCATGCCTCTGCGGACACATGGTCGTGCACCTGGTTTTGCAGCAGCAGACCTCACCTGGAAATACCGGAAACCCAACCTAATCACATCCAATCTAAAATTAAACTGAAACATGCATAAATGGCACTTCTATAATCACATAACCATCATCAATTTCATCCATCATTCAATACTACTGAATCCACCATTAACACTCAAGCTTTCTCACACAACACACACACAAATAAGCATGCATGTTTTCTGGGTGGAAAATCAACATCTCAATCATCATATTCATCACACATAAGCAACCAAACAAACTGGAAATATAAACACACATTCCAAACATCATCAAACATGCATCAAGCAAGCTGGGAATGCGTTGAAAAAGTAAGAAACACTTACCTCTTGACATGGCTGCTGAAAAACTAGCTCTCAAGCTATTCTCTCTGATCTCTAGCTGGATTGGGAGCCGCTGAAAGCTGGATTTCGCGTCTAGGGCTAGGAGCTGCTGAAACAAGGAAGAAATTTGGCTGAAAATGGGTGAGAAATGCAATAACTCTCCAGTCTCTCTCTTTTCTACCCACCTGCATGGGCGTGCAGGGATGATGCATGGGAGTGCACAAAGGGAAAATATACATAATCCATTTTCCACGCTTCGCATGATTGAAACCTCCCTAAAGGAATCATACGAAGGCCACACAACTCTGGAAAACTACTATCTCACCCCTGAACTCTTCTAGACCCCCAATCTATTCCTGAATTCTATTTCTAATCTCAAAACTCTACCCCTAAAGACTTTTCTAACCTGGGATGCTACATTTACAGACTAGACGAGGAATCTTAAGGTTAAGCCTGTAGCCTGACTCAGTTTAACCATTACATTGACTATTTTATTTTTAATTTTTTAATTTTTAAAATTAAAATTTAAAAATATATAAATTATAACACATATATTAACTTAAAATATATATATATATATATATATAATATAATATATTAATGGGTCGATCAATTACTATTTATAGGCTGACTAGTTAAAAGCTTGCAAGGGCACGACCCTAGAGGCTTGGATCCTAAAACGAATCCATATGAAAATATTAGTTCCAATGAAGATAATAATAAATAATATAAAATAATATAAAAATATTTTATGCATTTTGAAAACTAATTATTCTTATCTTAATTCAAAATACTTTCTTTTTTATCACCGCAAAGGCTTTTGTAGCTCACAAGAATTTATTATAGGCCCACGTTATTCATATGGTCTTGGCCCACTATTTGTCAGCATACATAAGCCCAACCTATCTGTTTCTTTTTACTTGTACCCAAGATTTCAAAGAGACCAAAAACTTTTGTGCCATTGCATGCTGGCAGATGTAACATTCTTTTTCTTTTCTTTCTTGCTTTTCCTTTTTTTTTTTTTTTTGTTTTTTTAATCAATAAGGAATGATTTGTAGCTCCCTCCGTATTGAGTGAGGTTAAAAGAGTATTTAAATAATAAAATAATTTTAAATCTTAAAATCATCTTATATTATTCAGTTCTTAAATAAAAATGGAAAATCATAACAAACCAAAATATCAATCAATTCAATAATTAGATAAAGATGATTGATTACTTGGCAAATGCACCAAGGTATGAGAGAAATAGATTGCATCTTATCCCAAAGGTCTTCAAGTTTGTAGTAAAATGTTACTAGTGACATCTTTTCTTGACACAAGAGCAAAATTGATCGATGAACATGGGATGATTCCATGGACAAACCCTAATTTGTTCCTAGCCATAATGCATTGCTCATATCATCAACCTATGCTTTGTAGTTGGTCTCATTGAGAAGATCACTTACGTATATATGCATAATTGGATTATGCAAATAGTATGAGGAAGTCATATTTGTACTTGAGGATTCCATTATGATGATTTTAACCTATCATCACTTTTGTTCTCGTCGATGTTTGACATGGTTGGATGACAAAAGGTGCAAGTCAATCAAGTGTTTGGGTATCATTGCATGAAGATTTTGGAAGAAAAATATTAGCTTTTTTGCTCTTCTTTATATGATTGTACATAGAGTTGGACTTAAATTGAGTTGGCTCAAGTTTAAAAATTGACTCAGATTGTCTCGAATTCATTTAGATCAAATTCAAGTTCAATTTATGTTAAAAGGTTTGATTTATTTTCTAAACCGAATTGAATTTCGGTTAAAGATAATTCAATACATTCTAACTTACAAGTTAGGTAAATGACTGAATTTAATTCAAACTTAACTTATATTCCATTTAAATTATATCAAATAATTATTAAAATAATGTCGTTTTATTTATTATTAGATAAAATAATATTATTTTGTAAGTAATTGTGAATTTGAATAATAAATCCAAGTGATAAATCATAAAATGAATGTAAATTAAACTATTTTGATTCAAACCAAACTTAAATGTCTATTAATTTTAACTCAAAAACTGAAATCAAACTCAAACTGAATTATTTTTCATTTGAACTGAATTTAAGACAAAAGGTGTTTAAGTTTGATTTAATTTATATTCATCTTTTGATTGTACAAATATATAAACATTGTTCACATCCAATCAATTTAGGAAGCAAGAATGAAATTTGACAACAAAAGGAAAGAGATGAGCAAAAAACGAAAAAAAAATTTAGTTCCAATTATTCTTCAATCATGCAATTTAATTTTACAATATTTCTTGAAGTGAATAAGAAAATAACCATTTTCCCCAAATAGCAATGCACTCTATAAAATCCGAATATTCAATCCTAAAGCCTCTTGTCTAACCTTCAGTTACTTGTTCAAAATCACCTTATCAAATAAAAACAAGGGGGGCAAGCAAATGCACATGTCAATGAGGTCGTAAATGGCGAGGAAGGTTGTTAAACTTTGTCTACTCTCGCACATGCATTATCCTATGCCTTCCCCAAAATCATATAGAAATAAAATAACACTAAAATTTGCACACCGTTTTGACCAGCCAGTGTGTGTTTGGGTGGGACTGAAAGCGAAGATAAGAGGCACTGAAACTGAAAGTGTTACCAACATAGATAAAGAAATAATGGAAGTCCCTCTCAATCATGGCATCATTAGTAGATAGAACAATTGGTGAGAGCTCAACCAAACTCCACCCTCCCAATAATTTTACTACGCTCCCATCAATTAATATATATAAATATTATAAATAAATAAAATATGAAATTTTTATTATTTTCAATATTGTCTCTTCTACATATATTAAATGGTTATTATAAAGCATCTATAGCAATATATGGCAATAGGCCGCATAAGGCTAGAATATCCTAATTTCTGTATTCGTCTTTGTCCCATCTTTGATATAGGAATCTCTTTAATAATTAAAAAATTATTAGATATCAAAACATATTTGTAATAATTCAAGAGTAATTTAATATTTAAAATTTTAGTGGATATATAAAAAGAAAAAACTAAAGAGGGTATAGATCAACCATATATCTATCCCCAACCCTAACTGTTTTTTTCCTTTCTATCAAAGAAGCTTTTTCCTAAATATTTTAGCTTAAGCATTCACATACTATATGAGCAGATTACAAATATTAATGCATAAAAAAGGCTATTTGAAAATCAACTTTAACTCAAATTGGAATTGGGGTTTTTATATATTTTTGTAAGTGTTAATATTCCCATTTAATGAAATTTAATTTATGTGTATCATTTCTAAATAAGATTAGGCAGAGATTAGTTATTTCCATCTCTGAAAGAAAAGCAGACAACACATCTTCTTGGAGTGAGCAGCTTCGTGGATTCTTATTTTTGTTTGGTTGATTCTTATTTTGACAAATTCTTATCTTTTGGATTTCATTCAGTTTGACCACTTATAGCAGGCCAAACACCACTCTCCATAGAAAATGAAGACACTCCCTATTTAAGTATGTATAATAATTGAAAATGAAATAGTGATTTTTAATTAATAATTGATCAACTATTGTCGATAGTAACTTATTTATCATTTATCAATATTTAGAAATAGACCATCAAGCTACCAACACTGAGCAGTGATATAAATATCAATCATTTATATTTAAACAGTTAAATCAAAATCATAGACCTATTTTAAAATATAATTAAGGTCAAATGACCAATTCCTATTCGAATTTTGGTGGAACAGCTTATTCTTTTTCACATTTATAGGCCAGTTATATATAATTGATATATATAAAATATATTAGATATATTAAGATATATTATCCTAATTTTATCAAGTATTAAGAAATCATAATTTTTATTTCATCAACAATGCTAAAAATTCACCAAATGACCACCATTTTCCGTCAAAACCTGTGCACTCCCAAAAATAAATAAAAAAAAGAAAAAAAACAAAGGTCTCAAGAACGTAACTCATCCTTCTTGTCTTGAAGAAGAAATTGTAAAAGAAGTTGTTATTTCTTAAACTAGCTTGGCCAGATCATGTCTTCATCAAACTGATGTTGAAGCTCACCCGCTCCACCATATCCAAATACTCTAATTGACAAGCTCAACTCAAAAGCAAAAGATTTAATTTTAGTCAATAAAAAAGAAGAAATAAAAATTTCTCAAGCTTGTCGAAATCACCGACGAGTATGATGGTGGCAAGAGTAGAAAGGAGTAAGAGAAAAGGAGGCAATATGCTGTAAAAAGTTAACAAAAATAATTCTGTTTTTGAGAAATTATTACAAAATTTCATCTTTCCACTAATTTTATAAAGATTTTAATGAAATTTCTTAAAGAATGAAAATTGTTTCATCAAAGTTTCTTATAATTAATTGGTAAATTAACTATAGTCTCATTCAAAACGGGATCTTGGTACCCTTCAGTAAACTATAAAACGATTAAAATTTATAGGTAACAGCCTATTTTAAAATTGACAAAAACCCATTTTATAATATCAATCTGTTGGCTTATTTGTTGGATCCAAGAGTTAAGAAATTATTAATAAAAAGAGGACAAGTAAATAACAAGTAAAGATACAATTGAAAAGGCCAACTAAAAACCCGAAGAAAATGACAATATAACCTCCCATCCCAATTCTCAATCGAACAGTCGACACTCAGTTCTTATCCTTTGAATAAAACTAATTAATATTTATAATTTCATATTTAATTTTTCTTTTTCTAAGTCACATCTTCACATATTGTAATTTTGCTATTTGTTTTCATTTCCTCCCTTTATTGCCATATAGCAAAATGTGCAATTCAACTCTTTATAATAATAAGAAAAATAATATTAAAAAAAAAAAAAAAGCTAAACGGGTTGCATGATAAAGAGCAAAGACATAACGATACTTTAACGGCGTTAACCAGTTTCATCTCCTTCTTCTTCAAGCTGTCCACCATTAATCTTGTTCACACATTCACGCTGCAACTCTCCGCCAGCTGATACTTAATGGCGTTATTCCCGACGGGGATCCCGGTTTGCTTCCACCCGAAATTGATAGACGCGAAGCAATTCGCATACAAATGGTACTCCCCTGATATGAAGGACCCAACTTTCCATCTTACCCGTCCATCAAGCTTGAACAACACAGAAATAACCCCAGTAGCTTCATCTTGGCTCAAAGAAAAACCATTGTAAGGCGCCACAGGCACGGAGGTGCCGTAAACAAAAGGTGACCAAACATTAACCTCGTTGTGGCCCTGATAAGTGGGAGGAATTGCCGTCCGGTAGGTGATTTGTTGGTTCCGATAAATGGCGTAAACATCGAGCTTGTCGTAGTAAACACCGATATTGTCGTTGGGATTACGCGAAGAGACGGTGACTTGGAAGTTGGATGTGAGAAGGTTGGTGGAAGAGACGTTGAAGGCGTAAACAGTGACGTCTTGGAGGATGAACTGTGGTTTAGTGGGGCGTAGAATAGCCCAGACGAGGAAGATAACGATGAGAACGATAAGGATGAAGATGACAATGCCAGCAAAGATTCGACGGTAGAGTTTACGACGTCCGTAGCCGTGGTGACCGCAGTCTGCTTTCCCGGACATAGTGATGGACGGTGGTGTCAAAATGGAAGATGTTGTGGAAGAAGTGAGAATAGAGACAGGTCCAGGGGAGGGAGCTTCTGGCCTTGGGTTGACCCTGACTTGAGATGAAATGAAGAAGGTAACGTGTGTTGAGTGAATTTATATACAAAATAATAATTGTTTTATTGTTCTTGGTGTTAATTAATTGGCTTCTGTTGATTAACTAAATAAATATACTAATTATTTTTTTATATTATAGTTATTTATCGCCAGCCAGTCAACACTACAGGCACCATATTTTAATTACCATCCGTCGATCATATTCTAATTTTTATAATTAATTGTCGGTCGTCCATGAAGGAACACCGTATATTTTAACAGATATGAATATCTAACTGCAGAATGACTAAACATGTTATACACTTATTATTATTATTATTATTATTATAGATTGCAATAAATGTATTAATCAATAAAATTAATGAAATATAGCTCTCAAATTAATGAAAACTTTATTATAAAATTATTGACCCATTGATGATAGTTGTTATTGATGTCTCTTCATGATCAAGAAAATGGAGCACACCCTCTTGTTAATCAAACTTAGAAACACAAAAAGGCGTTGAAAATATTAATTACTTTCAGATCAAAGTAAGGTGAAGTGTAATCATGACCGTTGAATCTTGTAGTGGATGGCTGGTGCATGAGAAAGCCCGGGGGACACGTTACCCACGAGAGACACAAAAACCCCTAACTCGGCAACGACCGACTTCTGCCTTTTGTCTTCTTTCAGTCGAAGCCTAACGTGTTGAAGAAGGAGTTAATTAAAATAATTATTAATTTATTTTTAGAAAAAAATAAATAAATAATTTTTTTATTACTTTCGTTGGATTTTTTTTTCAAATATGTATCCGTTTGATGAGAGATACCCCTTAACTAAGATTAATTATAACTTTCACTTACATTAACACTAATTAATCTCATTAGTCTATCCAAAGCATAATTTTTCATAATGAAAATGAAGAACTGGGTTATTAAATTAATTTTCATCTGTCTTTCTCAGAGTAGATTATTACATTGATGATTTGATGACATTTCACCCACTTGTAATATGATATATATTTTTTTTCTTTCTTAACTAAATTATTTACTATAGTCAACTATTGTTGCAACAAAAGTAGTGAATTTTCTTTCCTGCCAAACAGCCTTGTTGTCCAACTCATAGCTAATTCATGTATTGCTTTGTCTATTTTTTACTCCCTACCTAAAACCTCAGTTCATGTATGGTGGAAATAAAATCGATTTCGGCACTTATCATAAAACTGTCCATAAATATTTATTTATAATCCTCTTCTCAATTGAATTTTTAATTCTAATTTTGTAGTGTTGAACCTTTGTATATGCATGGTTCTCTCTTGATTTGAGATATCCGTAAACACTGCTAAAGTTTTAAAATATTGATTAATAAAAATATTGGAAAATTTTGTATGTTGATTATACATGATGTGTAATTTAAATGTATCATAAAATCTTTAAAAATTATAAAACTGAATTCATATTAGAGATAATTCTATTTCAATTATGAAATTTAGTAATACAATTCTAAATGAAAACCCTTCTGCAAAAACCGTAATATGTTTCTTGAAAGAGAAGGGAAGGAATGAGGATAGAGAATGAATGATACAAATGGACGAAACAAAAACAGAGAAAAATAGAAAGAGGGCAAGGACATTCAGATCCCTTTCAAATGAAAAAGTTTATAGCTTTAGCTTTTTCCACAAACATTTAGCCTTAGGATGATCCTTCTCCCTGTGTACCTAGAAAATTAAGTCCCCACATCAAAGCTTAATACTTATAAGAGGGTATTATTATTTGCTTGATTTTTTATCATATGAATTTTATGATAATAGTGACATGAACCGTATTATAAAAGAGGGAAATGAACCCAGTGGTAAGGGTAGTTAGTTTGTCAGGGCTAACTGGTCCCAAAATATGTCTACAAGAATTAGGACTGAATAAATTGAGTTAACTGAGTATGACCTACATGTTTATGTCAATATTATGACTTATGGCAACAAGATGTCCCTCTTGGGTGGCTTCGTCACTTGATTATTAAAACTGAAGCTAACTTTTTATAGATTTTAGTTTTAGTCCTGAAATCATTTTTTAATGTGTAAGATCTTGAATAATCAGACAAGCGAAGAACTTATTCTTATTAGGGTTAGGGATGACAAGGATAATAATTGGTGGTAACCAATATCAAGATGGGTCGACTTAAGACATATGCCAATAAGACCTATACCAAAGATCTAAAAAAGGGGTCGTATATTAAACTTGTCTAATATTGTTAAACCCAAAATACATTGGCAAACCTAGAGGGGGGATAATAGTTTTTCGAAAATTCTTTTGCAAACTAGAACTATTCACCTAACACACAAAAATCTACAAATTACATATCAAATTAATTAATCACAATCAACCAAGCAAACTAATAACATAAGCAAATAAAAGATAAAGTAAAGAGAAAAAATGATAGAAATGCTTAGCCGATTTTTATAGTGGTTCGGAGGTTCTCCACAAGCATCCTACATCCACTATTTCAAACAACCCCGCTTGAACATTTCTTTCAATAATTTCAATCACTCGAAATTATAACAGTTTTTTTTTTTTTTTTGTCCAAGGGATTTTATCCTTATACACTAATTTTGATAACAAGGGATTGTGTTTTTAACTTAGTTTTATATAGAAACACTAGTTTTATGGGACCGTGCCTAGGGTTTTTTAATTACAAAAGAAAAAAATTGCCTCTTAATAGGCTGGTACAAAATTGATCTCACAGGCACTCTCTCAAATGTTTCACAATTAAGAACAGGAGAGAGAAAGCGAAAAAGAATTATAGAATAGAAGAATGAGAGTTACAAGCCTAATTTTGTAACCCTTACACCCTCAAATCAGCTATAATTTATAGAATTGGAAAAGAAGTAATTGTTGGAACTGATTTCAGAGTCGTTAGGAAATTTTTGTGCAATCACACGGTTGTGTCTTTTATCTACACAGTCATACTCTTTTTGATACACATAACCTAATGGTCAAATTCTCTTATCGTACAAACATGTGCGCCACATTAATGGTTGTGTATCTTTATTTCTTCAAATCCAAAAGCCCACATGATCTCTCACACGATACTCGCACGATCACTAGATGATCAAGTATATCAGACTTGCATGAGCATATGTTGCTGTTGTATGGACATATGTCCAAATGTTGACTTAAAGGTTCCACATCGCTGGACATACACAAGAGGCCTTGGTAGTGCATCCTTAAAATGTGACATACCATTGTGTGCTCAAAAAGCACACGGTCGTGCGTTCTTGCTTCATCATGCATAAACGCTTTGCACGATTCAACCAAGTCATATGTTCCTCTTTTAAAACACACACGATCATATGACCTAGTTATGCACGACCCTGCGCCAGACAAAATCTGCAAAACCAAAACTCTTGTCCTTTTTGTCATAAATCAAATCATGTAATGACTTGGTCAGATATTTTAATCATAGTTTTGCATCACATCAAAACACACATGGATCCAACAATCTCCCTTTTTTTGATTTGGTGACAAAACTTATGTTGAAATACATTAAACACATAACATAAATTTAAAAAAAAATCATTCTTGGAAGCAAAAAAATAATTTGAAAACAAATTCAAAAATTTATTTTAACATACCTATACATTATTCCCCTTTTTATTATAAATCAAGAAGGTATGCTAAAAAGTTTTCATTTAAGAACCAAAAACATATTCTCCATTTTTTAAAAATGTTTTGTTAATTTAAGCATAAAAACTTTTAAAAATCCTCCTCCTTTCAAAGATAATTTTATCTCCCTCTTTTGTTGTAAACTAGCAAAATAAATGAATATTCCCCCTTGATTGATACCACTTGTGAAAGTGAAACACTTCTCCTCACATTAACATATAACTAACACACAACAAGTATTCAAACATGTCATTCCCCCCCCCCCCCCCCCCATTTTTGTATGGATATTTTCAATAAAATCAATATTTTCATAAATAAGATATGATCATTAAAGCATTTTAGAAGATGTATGTAGAAAATTTTAAATGTTTAGAAATATTCTATGATTTTTATGTCAAGCACGGTCATACAAACTATGTGTACGGTTGTGTATATCTGATTACAAGATATACATGGTCGTATGTTATTCAAGCATGGTCTTGTGACTAGGAAAATGATGCATGCATAGTTGTGTAACCAATCTACACAGTTGTGTGTGTATGATCAATAAACCCAAAAATCTACAAAAAAATGCAATTTTGACATAGGGAGACTATTTTCAAATCAATGCAAAATTTTTTAAAAATAGTTTTAATTCATTTTAAATCAATTAAAACAACTTAAAATCGCATTTCAAACATATCTAAGATCAATTAAAACATAATTGACACATTTGAAATCATTTTTGCAAATTTTGGGGAATATAAGAGAATAAACACTATTAATGCACAAAATTGATCAAAACACTTCAAATGAATTAATTTTACATGTTTTGACCATCGAAGACAACAATGTATGAATTCATGTTATTTGCAATCAAAACCAATCAAATTTAACTCATTTTAACATGAATTCCAAGTATACACATGTTGCAACACAAACACATATATATAATATACTTACATTCAATTTAATTCACATACTCAATTTAGGCAAGCAGTCATATATTCAATCAACAACAATCACAACATGGCATCATCATCATCAACCAAGTAAAATTAAATTAAGCAATTGTAAACCTTACTTGGATTGATAAGCTCTCTCAGCTTTGTATAGCCAATTTCCTTCTCTTTTCTCCTCTTTCTCCTTTGGCTTCAACAATTTCTCCAAATCAGCTTACATCCCTTTTCATTTTTGACTTATAAAAGCATAGGGATGTCATCTCTCTCTTAAATTTTTTTTTAAAAAAAAAAGCCATTAAAATAAACTCTTACAAGATTGACTACCCCTTTTCTTCAGAAATTGTTTTGAAAATAAATTTGCCATTAAATATAGAAATTGATTTTTGACTCTTAAAACCGTTAGATTTTTAAAAACTAAGAGCCCAAGCTTTTATATCAATTATTAAACCTAAAATACACTAGCAAACCTAGAGGGGGGTGAATAGGTTTTTCAAAAATTCTTTTGCAAACTAGAACTATTTTGCCAACACACAACAATTAGTAAACTATATATATCAAATTAATCAATCGCAATCAACCAAGTAAATAAACAATAAAAGCAAATAAAACATGAAGTAAAAATAGTATGGGATAAAATTGCTTAGCCAATTTTTATACTGGTTTAGAGCTTCTCTACAAGCCTTCTACATCTACTACTTCAAACAACCATGCTTAAAGATTTCCTCTAGTAATTTCAATAATTTCAATCACTTGAAATTATAATAGTTTTTTTTTTTTTTTTTGTCTAAGGGATTTCGCTCTTATGCACTAATTTCATAGGATTGCGCGTAGGGTTTTTGAATTACAAAACAAAGAAAATTGCTTCTTGATAGGTTGATACAAAATTGATCTCACAGACATTCTTTCAAATGGTTTACAATTAAGAATTAAAGAGAGAAAGTGGAGAAGAATTAGAGAATAGAAGAATGGGAGATTCAAGTCTAATTCTCTAACCCTTGTACACTCAAATAAGTTGGAATTTATAGAATTAGAGAAGAAGTAGTCATTGGAGCTTCTTTGAAAGCTGTTGAAAAATTTCTAAGTAATCACACGGTCGTGTCCTTCATCTACACGATAATGCTCTCTTCGACACGTGTAGCCTAACAATAGAATTCTTCTATCACATGGGCACATGCTTCACGCACACAATTGTGTGTTTACATTTCTTCAAACATAAAAGCCTACACGATCTTTCGCATAATACTCGCATGATTGCCATACGATCAAGTATATCAGACTTGTATGGGCATGTGTTGTTGTTACACATGCGTGTGTTCAGTTGTTGACTTAAAGCTTCTACATAGTCGAACATACATGGGAGGCCTTGGTAGTGCATCCTCAAAACGTGACACATAATGGTTTAAAAAGCATACGATCATGCGTCCTTACTTCATTATGCACGAATGTTTGCATGACTCAAACAAGTCGTGTGTTTCTCTTCTGGTACACAGACAATCATGTGGCCTGGTCACGCGTGGTTAGGCGCTAGACAAAATTTGTAAAACTAAAACTCTTGTCCTCTTTGTCATGAATCAAATCATGCAAAATCTTGGTTAGATATTTTAACTTAAGTTTTACATCACATTAAAATACATAGGGGTTTAACAAATATATTTATATCATTAGAGAGTCACCAAAATGATTATTATCTAGAATCACAAATATTCTTGAATTAGCTCTATTCAAAGATAAATCGAGATATAACTTGCAAACTCACTCAATAGCCATAATATATGTATAACCTAAATTATAGCAATAATTTCATATTAAGTTATACGAATATATCCTTTTAAGAGTTTACAATTGATAATGATCTATCATACAATCTATAGAACATCGCCCATGGATTTAGAGAAAAAAGAGTTGAGAGAACCGACAACCTTTGCCTGAGCTTTTAAATTCATGGCAATGGAAAGAGGCAAAGGTAGAAAGTGCAAAAAATAAAGAGTACCAAGAAGATAACTCTTGAATGGAGGGGAATTCTTTTACGGGCACAAAAATCCAACCAGAAAAAAGTAGAAGATAAAGAAAGGATTTTGTAGGAATCCAATTACAAAGTTAAATTAATAATTCAGTCAAAATTTAAGATGATGATGAAACAATTTTAATTTGCATGGTTTTGATATAGTTTTTGACCCTTAAGTTATAAGGAATTCATTTGTTAGAAGTAGTGGGTATTTGAATTATGAAGTGTGCAATGATTTGCAATGTTCGCATCAATTGGAAGAAACATAATTCATGAAAGGAACAACATTTAGTGGAAAAGAAAATAATAATGCAAAGGGGCCACGAATTCAAAGCAATGTACGGGATAAAATGTAGCCTTGCTTTTATTTGTTTAATTTTGCATATGATAGTACTAATTATTATTTGGTATGACCCAAGCTTCTAACAAAACATTGATGATGCTTTTTTCGGACTGAAAAGAGGATTCAATAGAAATACCATAAAAGAGGAACATTATTGTTGTTTTATTTTACTAATTAATAATTATAAAAAAAATTTAACAATTTAATTATTAAATGTTGTTAAATCATACGTTATATATTTTAAGGTTTTTAATTTAGTTGTTATTTATATCAAGCATGCAAGTTCAATTGAAATTATTTCAAACTAATTAAAATACAATTTAAGATTTCATTTATAAGTCCATATAAGCTTGGACATGAGATTGCAAAAATTTCAATCAAAATTTATGTTAAATCAAATCACTTTTAATTATATTGACCTTGGAAGAATAATACTCTAAAAGCTAGCTATTGAGAGTAAAGAATCAAAGTCATTTAAATTTTTCACTTGGAATCATAATATTCTACCACATTTTACCGTCACAACATTTACAGTGACTAACTATGCATTAGTTGCAGACAAATATTATAATGCGTGTTTCACATGGGATGAAACTTCCTATTGTTTTTACTCAAAATAAACAAAAATTAGATAAAAATATGGCAATCATTTTTTTAATATTTACTCATGCAATCATTATATACCATTCATCAACCCCATAAAAAGAGACACACATTGTTCTTCCATCCAATTTTTTTTTTGTTGGTATCCAATCTTGAAAACAACATATTTTGTATATTTAAATAATATATTATCATATAATTAACTATTAATTTATTTATATTTAAAATTATTTAATTATATAATAATATATTATCTAAATATATAAAATTATATATATATATATATATAATATTTTATTAAATCTCAAAATACAACAGCAAAAACGTATAAATTGAATATGAAAACCGAAATGATGTCAGATCCAATAAGTTTCCAACTTACCAGACCAATTATTTATTATTATTTTTCTTCCATTCATTGAATATCAAACTAATCCTAGTCGGCTACCAATCATTTATAATTTAATTAATCCTAGACACTGTAATTACAAACTAATCACTTCCTAATCTCTTCATAGCTTAATCTAATGAAGGTGGTGGTCCATCCATCTTATAGCGACTAGGAATCTTATCGGAAAGAAAAAAAATCAAGAAAAGAACTTGATAGACAAATGAACACGTCAACTTGATTTTTGTACGAGTCCTTCAACTTTGTCCGTTACAAGACAATACAATACAGTGCACCACAGTGGTTCAAGGGTCTCATATTTCAATGCTTATCCCTGAATTTTAGATAAACTCTGGTCGTCTTCCTAGCTTCAAAAGAATGCTTCCTGAAGAAGGAAAAAAGAGACAAAGACAAATTTCAAGTTATCCCGGTATGTATTTTATTTTTATATATTGATTATTAATTAAATGGATATTTTTGAAGACGTGGGGTGTACACATACGTATTTGGTCACCAATTAAAGACCATGATAATCAGTCTGATGCCCGACGATGATTGTTGAAGAACCACGCCAGCTTCCAAAATTGTATTGGGCCCTCAATACGAAGCCCACGTGCTACTTCATGAATCCTTTCCCTTACGCAATTTGCAGAAAAAACCTACAAAATTTCTTTTTCTCTATCGAATTATCTCTCTCTTTTTTTTTTTTGGTGTCACAAGTTATTGTTTTTATAATAAAACTACAAATGAAAATAAAAATTTGAAATATTTCAGATAACCTTTTTGAAATAAATAATAAACAAGTGATAATTTGAAAAACATTTTATTAGTTTTGAAAAGGGTTTTATTAGTTGGGCAGATGATACGTTTTGTAATCCTTATTTTAATTATATGTTTTATGAAGTTTCTCATTTAAGCGAGTCATAATGAGTTAGATTAAGGGAAATAAAAATAGGTCAAAGGACTTATTCCCACCCAAAGTTTGCTTTAATAACAGCCTCCTGCCATGAGCTTTATAAAATCCAAGCATCCACCCCTGAATCATTTTCTATCTATTTCTGTTAGTATTTTATGTTAGTTTAAGAGTAAATTACTAATTTATCCTTATTTAATATAATAAATTAGATAAAATTATAGTTTAGTTTTAAGTATAAGGTTTTTTTTTTTTGTTGATAATTGCAAATTCACGCCATTTTACATAATCCTATTTTTTCTGGTAAGTTACATAATAAATATATTTTTAAAATATTTGTGTAAGGATCGAATTCATTCATTATTCACTTTCTTTTTTTCACTTTTGTTGATAATATCAGGTTTGTTTGGTTTCTGAGATGAGTAGAAAGATTGATCTTTCAAAGATGACTGTCACCACAATGACCACCATGTGGGTTGCATACTAGCGATTGGACAGAGGAGATAACTTGATAGTCACGCAGATGGTGAGGACGAGGAGGAGGATGAGAAAGAAGAAGTTGCAGAGAGGGAGAGGGTGAGGAAGATAAAACTGGAGAGTGCTGTAAAGAGGACATAGCTTAAAACAAGTAAAGTTTTATTTTATTTTTTTTAAGGGGTTTGGGAGAGAGTAGAAGACGATGGGTTGATGTTGAAGGAGACACCCATTAGAGACGATAAGACGAAGCAGTTTTCAGGGATAGAAGAGAAGAAGACACATAAAATTTTGAGAATTTGAAAAACATGCTAAAAGTAGTATTTTGTATTTACATTTCATGATAGCCCCCTCATTCTATTAAACAATGCATTTTTTGAATTACCAATGAATAATATAATTATTTTAATATTGTATCCAATGACCTTTATAACCCTACTCCCTAACAAAATATATAATATAAAGTTCATAGGTGGAAGGTTGTCATTGTGACAAACCCTAGGCGGGAATAAGTTTTAGCCAAAAAAAAAAGAAAAAAAAGAGAAGCCTTCTAAATACAAAAGCAGTAACAGACAAATAAGAGCTTATCAATAAAGCTGAAATGTGAAAGAGATAATTCATTACATGGCTAAACCGCATTCAATATGCTCTATATCCAAAACAATAACTTATTTCTAGATTTGAAACACAACAAACACCCGATTTGATTACTAAGCATCCCGTTTAGTGTTATTGGAGTCTAAATCCCTTTAAAAACCAGAAGAAAAAATGTATTTCTTAATCTGTTTAAAGGAGTTAAATGCAAGAAAAAAGAAAAAAAAAAACCCTCGAAATTAAGTAAACAGTAAGAACTAATTAAAAAGATTTTTACAAAATAATGATTATTCGAATTCAATTAATCGATAAAGAAGATTGGTTTAAATGTCCAACATAAACAAATAGAACAGTAACACATATCTCTATTAAAATGTCTTCGTAAAAGTACAACAAAATCACAAGAAGGCAAAAGACATTTGCCGAGCTTAGAGTAGAAAGGGTCACAACAAAATGTGATCACAAAGTGCTCTAAATGTGTACACATTGTTTATAGTTTGCCAAACAAGGCATGTACAATCTTCCCTTTTAGTAAACTAATGATCAAAGACCTTGATGCATACAAATGTATAAAGGAATCTACTATAAATAAATCAATACCCTACAATATTAAACAACCACCATCAATTAAAAACACTACTTAGTTTCAACCTTCCAACCAATCAACTGAATGAAATGCGTAACAAATTAAATAAACTTGACACCAATCCTTAAGTTCACAACCCTTAGTCCTAAAAGAAAATGTCCAACATAGGACACATTCAATTAAACCAGTCCTTTCTTTGTCACAGTGTCGCCAAAGGTTATTTGTTTTTGTTAGATCTTTGAAGGTCAACATATCTTGGTCTTGCAGCAACCCTTTTATATCCAGTTTTACCATTGGGCGACTTGCTTATTTCTTTTGTACGGGCAACTGTGACAAAGTTTATATCTTCTAATTTCTGAGATAATTTACTCTATCAAACATAAGGTTTAAATCCAAGATCAGGCTCAATAGAAGGCTTAATAAAAGGGGGTGAAGTTGGGGCAGAAGAAAATTTGAGAGTTACTTGGTAATATTTTTTGTATTTTAAGATTTACTTAATTAAAAACATTAGAGCATTATAGCACCATTATCGAGAAAAAAGAGAAAACATAAATCATTTCGATCAGATTGAATAAAATATAAGTGAAAAATTGATTCAACGAATAGTCTGTAAACACTGTGGTTCATGCTTAATATGTGTTAATTATGAAGATTGAATAAAAAAAGATAAATTGATTTCAATATCTAGAGTTAAAAGAATTTTAACTCAGTCTTTCAAAATGATCTTAACCTTCATTGACTAATTATGAAGCTTAGAAAAATGAGTAGATACTTGCTCAATTTTAGATTTGTATAACTTTTTTCGATAGGTTTTAAGTTTCTCAAAGTAAGCTTGTGAGTTGCATTATTTGGGTTGATCTTTTGCTTGTATTTGACACTTTAATTATGTTATAATAAATTTGAATTTGTTGAACTCTCATGGATGTATGGTATGGTTATAGTTGAACCATTTGAAAGTCCTTTATCCCCTTGACTTCGTTGCTCATTTTATAGCCTGATGTATGTTTGCATAAAAATGATAGTTGAATTATTTACATATTGATTGTGCTCACAAAGTATGCACATGACTAATTTATGTCATAAGGACTTGCAATGCACAAACTTAATCAACCTTAAAAACCCTAAATTTCCCTTCACTAAAACCTTACCTTAGAATCTTTTTAATTGGATTTGGACTTGGGCTTTGGTGAATTTAGTTATTCATTTAAGCTCAAAAATAGGCCATCTCATGGGCTAATCAATTAAGACAACCCATAAGACCTAAAACTTTACTTAAATCATACTAGAAAAAAGTTTTAGATCTATCTAAAATGTTAAAATTCAATCACCCATTTATAGGGAGCAAAATCATCGTTTTAAAAAAAACCAATAAATCCTAATCATATTAGGATTACTAAGACTTCTAACCCATCATAGACTTTCAGAGTCTAATGTAATTAGAATTTTTAAATATCATAATGATAGTAAAACACTTTTTGGAGTTTCAATAATATCAATTCCTTGAAAACAGTGTTGATTCATTCTATATAATAACAAATTCAAAACTTCTTAAACCTTAGTAATCAACCTTCTATTATGTATGACTCATAAGTTTTTCATCATGTTGGATGTAAATAACATCATAGTTAATTTATAATTAATTCTCTCTATTCATAGACTAATGTTAATCTCTAACAAAACATTATGGTCACCCAATTGATAGAAAATCAATGGAAAATGTAAACCTATCAATGATATGGTTACCATATAAATAAATCATTTTATAATCTAAAATTTCATCAAAGTTGACACAAAAAATAATTTCTACCTTAAAAAATCTCGATTTATAAATATTTAATTCATGAACTAACAACACAATGACATTGGATTGAACGACAACTTAATCACATTGTGGTTATAGATTCAATAATCATTATCATTAATCAAATTGTGTATTGAGACACTTTCGTCGATAGCTAAGAGTAATAAATCATTGATTGATCCTCATATAGTCTTAGTGTACTTTTCATTGTAGCCTATTATTATCTTATTTGCAATCCTAAATTAAGGGCTAATCATATTATGTCAATTGGTGTATAAGGTGCTCTAATGATATCAAACTTAAAGACCAAATGTATCATAATTTGTTAGAAACACCAGAGTTATCATCGATATAAATTCCTTTGGTAAGTCAATTTAGTGATCTTGCTCATAACAAACACCTATATATTATACCAAGTTGTCAATAAACAAACTTGACATGTGGAATTTGTTACTACATTTTAATAAAGTCATTCAACACTATAATAATCTATTCACATTACCAATGACCTTGTTGTAATAATATTATGACTACAAAAATTTTTAGAATGACCACCTAATGTATCCATAAGTAACAATCAAGATAAACTTGATCATCTCTTTAGGTTTCCACAATTATAAATACATTTATCCCTAACATATATTAAATATACAAATAAAATAAGGAAATAGTAGTTATTAGTAATAATAATATGATAATAACTATTTATATAACCAAATATAATTGTCTCTAGAACATATACTAAAAGTTGTATGATAAAATTCTTTCATAACCAAACTTGCAGAATGTCATATGAAAAAACAACTAAAAACAAAAATAATAACTAGCAACTCGACCTGCAAGTAAACATTTTTTGTCTAGAGAAAGCGATCTATCACTTAATAATCTTTATTATCTTGTGTCAACGTGACAAAGTAGTAACTTTCGATCATATCAAAACATAATCATTATTTTATCTCCACATAACATAATAGGAAATTAATCTTTTAATTAAAATGTTCATTGTAATCGATAAGACCATAGTTATTCATTTTTATCTTATAAATATAAAAATCACCTAGAAACAAAAAAGTTAAAAGAGAATAAAGAGAAAAGATATTTGTATAATTAGATGTATGAGATAACAAAATAATAGGTGAATAGACTCTCAAAAAGATCAAACTACTCTCTTTTTTGCATCTCTCTATAATTAAATACTTAAAATACTCTATTTTGTACATATCATTCACGTTTATTGAAAAACATTTTCATTGTTATTAATAACATAACTGTAGATATATATTCCCAAACAACGAGTTAAATTATATTAAAAACTTTTGTACACCCAATCCACACACTCTGTTATTGTCTCAATGAAATAAATTATTTTCAGCAATATTGTCTCCAGCTTCTTAAATCTTCCTCATGGGTACTTGGACGACATATCACAGCTCGCGTCTTTATGGACACAACCAATACTTGGCATATGAGGCACGGTGTAATGAAATCTTACATGTTTAATATGCAGGCTGCAGCGCTGATCCGAAAACATAACTTTCAGACCAACTTCCTTTCAAGCGTGGAGTTCAAAAATCAACAAGCATTATACTACAATGCACCTCAGAATTCAGATTTTACCACATGACTGCTGTGACTTTCAACAACCAGTATTTGCAAAATCGATGTTTCTAAACTCAAACTACACAACACTATATTCATGGAGGCCCTCCATATAGGAAGAATCAAAAGACCGCAAAAATCTAAACTATCACTTACATGAAGTGCAGTACAACAAACATGCCCGCACCATAATCATTATTACCGAACCAAACGTAACCAAATTATTACCTTAACTTGCAGTACAACAAACAGAAAGCACAGCACAAACCTTACAAGCAATTCAGGCTTGATCTTGTATATCCCTCGGAGCTTAAGCACTGAACAGCTCTCAGCCCTGAAACATGCATAGACCATAATAAAATTTCCGTGACAATGGGCATATCTGTCATAAAGTAAGTCTCAGAACAATCATTGAAGACTGTCCAGAACTTGGATTCTTTAGCAGAGCCGTTGATACCTCGCCTGGCAGTCAAAAGTATTGCCACTCATCTCTCACAAAGAAATAAAGAATTAAAATTCCAAACCTCAATCATACAGCTAAAGAAATTCTCATAAGAATGGATCACTTAAGATAAGAACAGGATTATAATATCTAGCTTAAAAATTTTGAATGCCCCCTATACAAAAAGAAATGTAAGTAATGATGAAACTAATTAATAAAAATGAAAAGAAAGTGCTAGAAAGTATACAACACAGAGAAGAAAAAACACAGTTCCATGTTCAAAATAACATACTCAACAAAGTACAAATCATACTTAAAAAGCATGAGAATATAAAGATTCGAAAATCAGTACTAAAAACTGGCAATTTCTGCACAGTTTAACTCAAAGGAAAGTATGTGCAGAATCCACACAAGTATCACCACAATACATGAAGAAAATAAACCCAAAACAAAATTCCTATCAGCTAGAATCGGTGATAATAATCTCTTTCTCACTTTCTGCCAAATGATCTCAATTTCAGGCAAATAGCCTCTTGTCGAAAGTAAAAACACGATACAAGATAAGGAAAACACTTACAAATTTTAAATCCAAGTCGTTGTTAAAGCATTGAACTAATTACCAAAAAAAAAAAAAAAAAAGCATTGAACTAAAATTAATAAATTGTTTACGTACATTCAGTTTTCTATATAGCAACCTGGCATGGATCGACCCGACCCGTTAAATTTCCGTCGAGCCCACCATTGTTCGAAAGGCCAATATTCACACCCTCACACGACACTTTCATCAAACGCCATCTCATCTCCCACCACCCAGTTTTAAATTGGACCCACCCGTAAACCCTAACGTCGAAATCCACGCGCCCACGCGTCTTCTGGTCGTTCTCGATTCCACTCACCACACTCTGGCCGACATACTCGTCCACGGCGCTCAGCCAGAACTGGACCTGCGTCTCGTTTCCCTTCTCCTGTGCGAACGGCGCCAGCTGCGTAGTCGCGAGCTCCGATCCTGCGTACGCCACCGCCGCCTGGAGGGATTTGTAGGAGGTCGCGAGCTTCTCGTTGGGATTCTTAACCGTCAGGGTGAACTGCCACGTGGCGGAAAGGGAAGATTTTGACTCGGTGGTGTTGAGTTGGGAGACGGAACCCGCGTCGACTCGGAACTCGGGGCGTCGAGGTCGGAAGACGAGGAACGTGATCAAGGAGACCAAGGCTATGACGGTGAGGAACGCGACTACTATCACGACCAGACGGCGGAGAAGTTTGGAGCCAGCTTGACGGTCACGATGATAGTGTGGAGGATAGTAGGCAGGGAGGTCCACCTGACGTTGAGATGGTTCTTGCAGTTGCGGCGGAGGGTATGGGGCGGCGTAGGCGTAGTTGACCGGGTAGCCGGTGACGGTCTTGTCAGTTTGGGCCGGGTCTTGGGCCCGGGCCTGGGCATGGGCCTGTGATGATGTCGCCGTTGTTGCCATTTTTATTTTTTTTCTTCTAATTTCCTTCTCAAAGACTGAGACTTTTCAAAGAAAATGAGAAGAAAAAACAAGCTAAAGGCCAAAGAGTAGGCAACAACTTATTTATCAATTACTAGTTTGGGAGGGAATCTGAGCGCCTGTCAGCTGCCGGAAAGGAGAGAAAAACAAGATGAATGAGCGATTATGTACACGTGGCATGTTGAAGGAGACGAAATTTTGCAATAGTTTGCTTTGGTTAATACGAAGCCGTTTTTTGTCTTTTGGTAGGTTCCGTTTTTAGTTTAAGAAGTTTGATAATGGAACATTTACAGAGTTAGTCCGAGTTGAAATAGGTATGCAGCTTCTCTTTTTTTTTTTTTTCTTTTTTTATAAATGCTAATCAGCCACCCTTTGCCTAACCCTGCGTGACATAGGTGGATTTATTACATTTTAGGTTCTATTTTTAATTAAGTAAAGTCTGTATAAAATTTATTTAATTCATCATTGTTACGTAGAGGTTAAAGTCTACCACAAATATAGAGCTTAACTTCGATAGTCATAAAAATAATTGTTCCAATTATCTTAAAAAATTCTATAAAATACATTATAAAAAAGAAAAATTATTAAAATAATTTTGTAAATTATAAACAAATTTAATGTATTTTTTTGTCTTAAACGCACTTAACCCAATTTATGTGTATTCAACACGTGTTTGTATACTTAATGTACGTTGCATTGTTTCAAAAAAAAGAAATCATTACTAAAACACAAAAAAACGATGTGTGATGGTGAAGTTCAATTATTGGCATGTTATGATGAATTTCAGCTATTAGCGGACGAGAATGTGACAAAATTTGTTAGCAAAATGATTTGTATCATATTTTCTTGAATTTAATATAAAAATTTAAGTGTTTTGTCATGAATTCATAACGATTGTTATATTCACAATTTGAGATATAAAAATCAGATAAAAAAGCTGAATTGCAATTGTTTTTGTCTTTTTTGTTGCGAGAAAGATTGCTTTTAAATTGGTGTTAAATTAGAGCAAGAAAACAGCGAAAATTTAAATGATTGAGCATAATATATAGTTTACAGATGCGAAATTCCTAAGTCCAAACAAGGTTCAACCATTGGCACGTTATGATGAATTTTAGCGATTAGCATATGAGAAAATGACAAAATTTATTAGCAAAATGATTTTTATCATGTTTTTTTGAATTTAGTATAAAAATTTAAGTGTTTTGAAAATGGATTCGTAACGATTGTTACATTCATAATTTGAGATATAAAAATCAAATAAAAAAAGCTGAATTGCAATTGTTTTTTCTTTTTTTATTGCGAGAAATGTTACTTTTGAAATTGGTGTTAAATTAAAGCAAGAAAACAGCAAAAATTTAAACGATTGAATATAATATATAATTTACAAATGCGAAATTCCAAAGTCCAAACATTTGTTTCATGTTGTAACAATATTTTCTTTTCTAAAATAGTGCAATGCATGTTAAGTATATGTAAAAAAACAAGTTAAATGCTTTAAAAAAATGAGTTAAATTTATTTTTCATAATTAAAAAGGGATAATTTTAATAACTTACCCTTATAAAAACCATCTTAATAATAGTCACACAAAAATCAACAAAATCAAATCATATGCTCTCTCATCAGTAGATCGACCAACTCACTCTTAAGGTCCGATTTAATCTAAATTAACGTCAACATAATTGCTAATTCAATTTGATGTTATGACTCAACTTTTGCTCGAGCTTAATTAAAGAAATATATTTTAAAATTTAAAATTATTTTAAAATTATATTTTCTAAACTTAAAACCAATGAAAGAAACAGGAGTTGAATCGGATGAGAATCGGGCCAGAAACGAGCAAAGAGAAAAAAAAAAGGGCCCTGGCATGCACGGCGCGCAAGAAGCAAGTGCTGCGCGCTGCCTTGCAGCGCCCTTTGCGTTCGCAAAGCCTGGATGGGGTGGAGTATGATGTGTGGTAAGTCTCACATCGCTTGAGAATAGACCTTTGGTGTAATTTATAAGGGTGTAGGCACCCTCACTTGGTAAACCAGTTTTTCAAATTGAGTTCTATCTCGCCTTGTAACAAATCATCTAGTATCAGAGCTCAGGGCTCCTGACACTTTATCCATGTGAGATCTTTATCCATGTGGGAGCTTGGTGGACTCCATGGTGGTGGTCCACGTCCTATGGGAGTGGGGTCCTTCACGATCGCAAAGCCGGAATGAACCTTTGGTGTGATTTATAAAGGTGTAATAGATCACGTGTTGTAAAAGAAAGAAAAAGGTAAATCTAGAGATGTAGGATTTTAGAATTGGGACAAGTGTAGTTATAGTAGATGAAATGGTTGTTAAAATATGTTATTCCCATTTGATTTTTTGTATATTGAAAGTATTTATTTCAACAATTTACAATTTCAAAAACCTCCCATTTGGAGAGAGAAACTCCATGGATGTATTAGATTTTGAGAATCTTTTTATCTAAAAAGAAATAAAAAAAATTAACATAAAATATATTACACAAAAGATTATGGTATATAAATTATAAAATTGTTCAAACTAATTGATATTTATAAATAATTATTATATTTGATAGGTAATAATAAAAAATTATTTACATATTATTTTACTTAAAACCCCTTAAAATTATGTTAAAATGTATGTATTATGCATTTTCTAAAATATTCTACGTATTAATAATATATTAGTATTTTTATGTTCACATATTACGAACTTAATTAAATAAATTATTTTATTGAGTTCTCCTCTTATATTTTTATCCAAAAAACTCTTCATATTTTTTGTTATTTTAATTGAAATTGACAATATTTTTGTTTTAAAAATTTAACAAGGATAAACTCATAATAAAATCAATATTTTGATAATTTTTTAGAACTTAAGATAGGGGTGATAATCAAATTAGTATTATATTACTTGTCACGTCACCTTGATAATTTACTATAATTTCTTATTACTTAACAATCAAATAAAATAATATCTATAATAAAAATAGATTATCAGATTAATAAAATATTATTCCAAATCAAACACCTTCTAAGATCATACCTTACTCATTATTAATAAACTTATTAATCTGCTTTCTCAACATAATTTAACTTTTTTATAATGTTTTCTTTTATTTTTAAAATTAGTAATTAAAAAAAAAACTTTAATACTAAATTGAACTTGAACTTAACTCATCATATTGAGCTTAAGCTTTACTTGGTTAAATCTCATTGATTTTAAGTCTATGTTTGACCTCAACTCCTTTAAGCTAAGCTAGACCCAAAGACGAATTTCTTGTCATGCTTAACTTTTTACCCTTGCTTGAGTGAGACTTCAAATTCATTTAAGTGAGTCGAGATTAGTTTGGCTCAAATACACCTTACTCACCATAGTAATCAAATTATTCTTACATTACTTGTTATATTACCTTAATAATTTATTAGAATCTTTTATTATCTAATAAATTAAACAAAATAACGTCTGTAATGAAAGATAAATTATTAGGTTAATAAATAATTATTCTAAAGCAAACACCATCTAAAAACACACCTCACTTATTATAAATAAATTTATTACTTTCATTTCTCAACATAATTTAACTTTTCTCTTATGTTTTCTTTTATTTTTAAAATTATTAAATAACAAGTTTAGAATTAATAAATTATAAAAACAAACTATAGTACCAAACTAAATTTAGACTTAACTCATCATAATGAGCTTAAGCTTTACTTAGTCAAATATTGCTGACCTTGTAAACAATAAAATATTCTAATAATTTTTTATTATCAATAGAAACACCTTAGTTATTAAAAAATTACCCAAGTTGTTGAACCCTAAATAAATTAAATAACTAATTTGGGTGGTGGGGATGGTGTTGGAGGAAACAGGGTTAATAGGATTACTAAAAATTTTTTCAACTTTAAAAACTTTTCACCCAAAAATCAATTTTGTTTAAATATATAACTTAATAATAATAATATCCAATCAACAAACCAAGTAATAAATCAACACAATCAAATATAAGCAAACTAAAGAGAGAGAAGAAAATACTCAATTGATTTTTATAGTGGTTTAAAACTTCTTTACATGCCTCATATATCCATCTCTTCAAGTAACTTCGCTTGAAGTTTTTTATAGTAGTTTTGATCTAAGAAATTTCACCATTCAAGCTAGTTTTCATACAAGGAAGAACACTCTTCACACTAATTCTAATATAAAGAATTGTGTCATTTGCAATAGTTTCAATGAATTCCACCCAACCATTAGTTTCATAGAATTATGTCTTTGGGTTTTTGGATTACAAATAGAAATATAGAAATTTGCCTCTCAAAGGCCAATACAAAAATTAAGTTTCAAGGTTTCTCTCAAAGAGTTTACCATAAAAGTTCTAGAAAGAAGGAGTGGAGAAGTATAAAAAGTGAAAGAATAGAATTTAAGGTATGTTTCTCTAACCTACATATACTCAAATTAACTACTTTTTATAGTGTTGAAATGAAAAGAGCCTTTGGAGCTAACTTAAGAGTCACTGGAGTGAAATGTGGGCAGACATATGGTCGTACTCTTTTGGTGCATGGTCTTACTCCTATCGATAAATGCAGTTCAATGGTCAATTTCTTCATATCGCACCAACCCAACATAGACAAGTGGTCTACACACATGGTCGTGTGCCTTCATATTATCAATTCTTTAGATTTCTAAAAGGTTACATAGTCTTGCACATGATACCCCTCATGATCATCACATGATAAAAAAATTTTCTTGTATGGACGTGTTCTAGGCTTTTAGTTTTAACTCATTCACGACTAGACATGCACAAGAATCTTGGCGATGCGTCTTTACTTTTATGACACATGATCGTATATTTGAAAGTTATATGGTTATACGTCCTTACATCTTATTACATAGATGTTTGCACAACTAACCAACTTATATGTTTCTTTTATATAGGAGACACACAATCATGTTGCTAAGAAGCACAAGATTGTGTGTTTGGTTAAACCTATAAAATTAAACTTTTTTGTTATGCTTTGTTATGATCATTTTATGTAATGACAAGTTAAATATTTTAATATAAGTTTTTCATCAAATAAAAATGCATAAGGGTCCAATAATCTCCCCATTTTTTATTGATGACAAAACTTATATTAAAATGTATTTAAGCATAATAACATATCATCATGAAAAATATTCATATAAAGTACAAATAAAAATTTCATTTTCATTAAAATAAACTCATTTTAACATACCCATTCTTCTCCCTCTTTTTGTGATAAATCAAAAAGCGATGTTAAAAAGTTTTCATTGTAGCACAAAAAAGATTTCTCCCCTTAATTAAAATATTTTTATCAAATTAAGCATGATTTGAAAACTTCTCCTCCTTTCAAATGTAATCTTAACTTTTTATTTAAAAAAACATTCACAAGAATACTCCCCCTAACTTAGGCACACCAAAGTAGTAAACAATGAGCATTCAATGTTTCATTTCTCCCTCTAATTCATATAGTTAAATTCAATGAATAAAATTTCTAAACCTTGATACCAATTGTTGATATACCAACTATTGAATTTGATTATGAGAGAAAACAACATTTTCAAGCATAAAATATAATCTTTAAAACTATTTGGGGGAATGTTTGCAGAAGAATGCTAGTAATTGAAAATTCTGGAATATTTTGTAAAATAAGTGTCAAGCATGGTCGTGTATATTACATGCACGATTGTATATGTCTAATTATAAGACTTACATGGTTGTGTGACATTTAAGCACAACATAGTGATTAGGAAAAAAAGCATGCACGATCGTGTATCACAAATACATGATTGTGTATAATCTCAAAACCTAGAAAATGCAGTAAATTTTGCAATTTAAAGTGCAGAGGGTCAATTTAATATCAATTCAAAATATCCAAAAATGATTAAAATTCATTCTAAAGTATTGATATCAACTATTGACAACATTTGAAAATATTTTAAAATTCAATGAAAGTATTTTATGCAATTTTAGGGAAAAATATCACATTTTTAGAACATTTTATGTTCAAGGTTGATCAAAATAATACAATACATCAAACTTACACATTTTGATTATAAAAGACCAACAATATATAAATTCATGTCATTTGATACCAAAACAATTTGATTTGAATCTTTTTAACATGAATTCCAACTAAGCACATATTATAACATAAACATATACACACAAAAATATTTACATCAATTTCAATCCAATCATTCAATCATATCAAGTAGTTATATAATCATTAAAAAGCACAATTATAATATGTCAATCATCATCAACCAAATATTAAAGAATATAAGTTAGAAATTCCTACTTGGAATAATGACCTCTCCCAGCTTGGCAGAGCCAATTTCGTCATCTTTTCTTCTTTCCCTATTTTGGTTTCAAGGCTCATTCATAAGAATGTCTGTAGACAAATTTAACTTATTAACAAAAATCCATTTAAAAAAATGATCTTCAAACTCTTAAAATTGTTTGATTTTCAATAACAAGAGTTTAAACTTTGATACCAATTGTTAACTTTCAAATAGAGTAATTAGCTAATCCTAAAGAAGGGGTTAATCTGATTATTGAAACTTTTTTCAACTTTAAAAAATTTTCACCCAAAAACCAATTTTGTGCAAATATATAACTTTATAATGCAAATATCCAATCAACTAACCAAGTAATAAATCAACATAATCAAATATAAGCAAACTAAAGAGAAAGAACAGACTGCTCAGTTGATTTTATAGTAGTTCGAAGCTTCTTCACAAGCCTCCTACATCCACTCCTCCAAGCCACTCTACTTAAAGTGTTTTCTTCACTATCTTCAAACCTATAAGATATAATGGTTTTGATCCAATGAATTTTACCTTTCACACTAGTTTTGATATGAGATATTACATATTTTATACTAGTTTTGATATAAGAGATTACGCTTTTTATAACAATTTCATGAAATTTCATCCAACCATTAATTTCACGAGATTATGTCCTTGAGTTTTTACACTTTTTAACTTGTAATTTGCTTTATATATATAATGTTGTTAACTAGTTGTGAATTGTTAAGTTGTAGAAATATTTTGTACGGGACTAGACCATAATACAGATGGTACATTTGGCCTGAAAAAGGAAGGCAGGGGAGACATACAAGGGTATGCTTGTGAAGATGCATAAAAAAAAAAAGATAAAAGGCCATGATTCGTCCCTGAAAATGGTTGGGCAAAGTTCAATGAAGATTGGAACTGAGAGGACTTTCAAGGTATCGCACAACAAAATAGGTAAAACTATTTATTTATCTGTAATGGTAGGGGAAGACATATCAAGCCACGCGTGTGGATTGATTACCGTAACTAAGCATGCTGCGAGATTGGTCAATTGAAATTTTTGATTCAAAAGTAATGAATTTTTTTTCTTATTTTATATGTTATTCAAAAAAAAAAAAAAAAAAAACCAAGTCACCTAATTGTGCAATTGGTTTCCTCTGTCCAAGAGCATGAATAGGGTAGAACACCTACCATGAATAAGGTCTACGAATATCTATATACTAAAGACCATGATCGAGAATGGTGAGCAGATGAAAAATTAAGGCGTGTCTATATAGTAGTTTTTTCCAATGTTTGATTATAAATGTTATGTTATACATAGATAAATGGTTTTTGCAAGCATTCAACTTTGTTGCTTTCAATGTACCAATGCAAGAAGAATTTATCGGTTTGAGGGACCAGTTATCTTAAACCAATAATGAGCCCTAAATAATTGATCAACAAGTGCTCTTCTTCAAGGCAACGTAGAGACGGAAGAAGAGTAGAGTGTATAGATTTGGTTCCCAAACATTTGTATACTTTAGGGATTATGGAAGGAGTACTTCAATTTCAATGCCTACACGTGTTCTAGATGTCAATGACCAACTAGAAATAATGCAACAAAGAATGGAAGAACAAGAAAGAGTGTTCCAAGAACGATTTGAAAAAGAAAAAGGCCACCTTAGTTGCAACTTTAGAGGAGTGATTCTAGAGGCAAATGGATTAGCTGTTGGTAAATATGATGGCTCAGATGCTAGTTGAGATGAGATAATAATTTCAGACTTTGATGGGCCCTCTTAAGGACATACCATTTTCAAAGACTCCAACCTTCATCTTCTAACCAAAGAAGTCCTGATATTTCCCAAATTAGTAACGTATTATTGACAAAATTGATAAATTGTTTTTAGAAAACAATAATAGGAGTTACATATTGATATTGATATACTATTTAATATATTGTTGTTAAATTTCTGTTCAATATATATACTTTTGATTTTATTGTATGATGATGATGTTCTTAATGCTTTTAACTGAGAATATTTGCAGTTGAATAAAAATTTACTTTGATTGCATAGATATTTAAAATTAGTTTGATATATGGAAAATGGGTATAGGGAAAATAGTGAAAAAATATTATTACATGATTAATTTAGGAATAAAATTGCCTACGAATTTATAATTAGCATCAAAATAGTATAGGACAAAATTAGTATGGAATTAGCATAGGAAAATTTAGTATCTGATTAACATCGGCTCTAATTAGTATCTAAGTAGTGTTAGACCCAATTTTCAGTTTAGAACTAGATTAGCATTGAAAAGATTTTGCATCAAATAAGATTTCGATGCTAATCTAATATAAAAATGGTATCAGATGCTTCTTCTAATACTAACTCAATTAGCCTCACCATTTTTAGCATCGGACAAAAATTTGATTCTATTTTGTTATTCAATATAGCATCGGATTTTGGATTCAATTAACAATTTTTCTTATAGTGTTCCTTCTACTCGTTCCAATTTCCAAATGCATAGACTCACTCTCCTTTTGTAATAGTCTCCTCTCCTCTTGTACACACATGGTCAAAAGCTTATTAATTGACCACTTATACCTATGTGTGTTATAAGAGATCTTAAATGAGTTATATAGATTTGGGAGAGTATTAATAGTGTAATACACCTAGAAATCATCGTCAATCTCCACCTTTAAAGACTTAAGGTTAGCAAATATATCCCTCAACTACACGATATACTGATAAACTTCCTTATTGTCCATGAGTCTTAATAAAGTAAGTCTATTGATTATGGTGGATTTTAATGCCTTATTAAAAGTTAAAAACTGAGCCTCAATGGCATTCATCAAACCATTGACATTCTCACACTCTGAAATTGAGCCACAAATACTAGACATAATGTAAGACTTGATAACTATTACACTTAATTGGTTAGATCATTTTCACAATTTATATAGTGTTATCTGTGTCTCACTACTAGTGTCAGTTCATATAGGTGGCTCATCCTTACGAAGTGTGTAATCAACGTCAACACACCCCAAATGTACAAGAACCTGCTCCTTCCATATAGTGTTATTATCACTATTTAACATAAGAACTCTATCATTTACATACATAATTGGTTGCATAACTGTAATCAGAATCACAAATATGTTTACAATCAATAAAAGACATAATTTATCAAATAATAATGATTAATCTACCAATGTAAACTAATTTAAATTAAACAAGAATCACATATCACAACACCTCCCTATGGGCAAAGACGTTATATATAATGATTTTTGACAGTTAATGACGAAATTATAAATTGTTAATATTTCTTAATGTCTGTGAACTGATCAAGAATAAAATTAATTTATATTTCATCCTTAATTAATCATAAAAGACAACATTTTCTGTGGGTAAAATATTGTATTAACATGTTCAATTAGAATTCAGATATTATCACAATATATAATGCATATATTTTAATAATAAAAATTTTGTGACTCTCTAAATTATTAAAATATATACCAATATATAACAAAAATATGAAAAATCAACAAATATGAGCACGTTTCAGCAAATAAACTCATACAAATCATGAAATCGGATATTCAGGAGTACTTACATGACAAAAACATGCTACCAAAAGGATGCACGTGCTTCCACGTGCCAATGAAGTTGGCTCATGTGTCGACATAATTAGTCACACGCTTTATTTATAGCTCACACGCTCGCATGTGTTGTCATGCGCGTTGACCTAGTTGACGATTAATGTTGACCGATCAATAGTCAAACATTAACTTGTCAATAGTGAAAAATTGACTAATCAATGGTCTGGTCACATGGGTCAATTGAATTGAGTTGACCCGATTGATCAGATCGAGTTAACTCAACTTATGAGCTAACATATTAAGTTAATTCGGTATTCTGACTCAATTAATCTGATTGATATTATGTCTATTTTTATCTTACTGTGAAATTTAAAATATTTTAATAAAATTAGCAGATGCTTTATTTGCGTGAATTAAAACTCCAGTAAGCATTAAATGCAAACAGTTTTCAAGCCAAGGGAAATATTACTTTCAACAGTTAGTGCATTCAAATTTTAAAACCACCCGAAGAAGTGGGTCAGCCAAAATGGTTCCCAAAATGGTTTCGGCAATAAAGTGAGGAAATATGATGAAAATAGGCCAAAAAACAAAACCTAAGGGTCAAAATTTTCCAGCATCGCAGTTGCCACCGTTTACAGTAGTCAAAATCCAAACACATAATGTAGGGTTTAAGTTTTTAAAACACCATCAAATTATAAAAGTCTCATGTTTATCACATAAACCCTAATTTATTATATGAATTCTAATATCAAATTTTAATCCAAATTGATTAAATCAATTTCACACAGAGACATTAGTGTTTTGATACCAAATAATAGAAACAGTTCCTAGTTATGTTATTTCAATGATAATTAAACAATTAATCAAGTATTGCGGAAGGGTATCTCTTGTTGTGGATTTTGACTGAATTCAAAAAGTCAATTGCAATGATTCTTCTTCCGATAAATCATTCATTTCAATATTGAAATGATTCGGTGTTTTCAAATTCAGCACTAAAATTTTATGATGAATCAAAGTTTATTTTTAGAGGAATTTTATGAACCAAAATATTGTATATATTTTTCAGTAGACTGTACGTGCATTCTCATTAAATACAATGATTGACAGTATTTATATTTACTGTCCTAAATTGTCCAATAACATAAAAAATACATTATCCCTCCGTATGAGTATTAGAATTTTAATATATATAGAATTTTAAGTATATGGTCACAGATTTTCCTTTCTCAGCAAAGAGCAATTTTACCTGTAAAGCATCAAATTCTGGTTACAATATATCATCATCTGGTTGAGCAGAAGCAAATATAAATCCTTCCAGCAATCTGCATGTAACGTATCCAATTTCCAATCTTATTTTCCAAAACCTCCCACGACATTTTCTAGACACCCTCTTTACTCAATCTCTCTACGCCTAGTTTTCTGAGGCACAGGTATCCCTGTAAACGTAGTATACTAGGCTTCCAACTATCAAAAGATATGGAAGAAACAAACAAAAAATGCAGAAAAAGGCCACCAATGTCTTATATTCATAGATACGGTTTCCGAAATGGTACGAAACCTTTTGGGGGGCGTTTAAGAATTTTGATAAAATTCGGAAAGCGCTTCAAGAGAAAGAAATGCGTTCCGAAGAAAATGAATTGATTTCATATCCTAAGTTCACAATTTCAATTCTGGGAAACCCTGACTCTCAGATGACGTCTCCTCTCCTTTCAAATTCCAGCATGTTAAATTCGTCTCCTCTCCATCTCCGACAGTCAACAAAGCTTGAAAAAACGTCCGGCTTCTCCTCTAAGTTCAGCTGCTTTGATCATCCTTGTCAGCGCAGGTATCATTTGGTTCATCTAATAGCTGTTTTGTTATGAAAATCAGTACAGTGCGGACACATCCTCAGGCCACTCCTCAACTACGCAATAACATATAAATTATAAATACCATTCTATCGATCACGTTATACATAATTTTCATCACAGGCCCGACTACAATAAATTGTTAGTCCTGAGTGGTGTTGCTTTTCATTGCCCTGAGTGCTGGTTGTATTTTCTATAAAAAAAAGTTGGTATTTATAGTAAAAACCCTATATTTTTCATATTTATATGTTTCCCCACATTTCTGTTCTTACACGTTTCTGCCTTTCCCTATCCACGTTTCCGCAATTTCGTTTCCGTGCTACTTAGTTTACATGTAATCATTAAATAATCTTTAAAATCAGGCCAAACAACTTATTTTTTTTTAAATTTTATTAACATTTTTAATGAAATGGTTAAAACATCTTTTATTAAAATAAAAAATAAAAAAAATCATTGCCGGTGACAACGGTAGCCATTGTAAACTTGACCAAGTATTCAAAAATAACCATTTTGTTCAATTGATGATAAGATATGGTCGCTTTCACCGTCAAGAATGACTAAAAGTAATTAGTTTCAAATATATCATTTATTTTCGACCATCTCTGATGATAGAAGTGATCAAATATGACCATTTTTATCAAATCTTTCACGATCAGATTTGGTCGTCTCTATTATCGAAATGGTCAGATTTGACCACTTGGTTAGATTTTTTACGACTTTTGTCATTGACATCGGTGACTATTTTTTTTAAATTTTTTTATTAATTTTATTAATTATTATTTTATATTTAATTATTTTTATCAAATTAATTTTATTATTTTTAAAATATTTTATTCAAAAATATAAAAATATCTCAGTAACTAGTTAAATTTAATGATTAATTATTAAATTTAACTGTTGATTTTAGTTAACAGATTGACATTTAACTTTTAAAAATTTTTTAAACGAGAGATTATCATTTAGAAAAATCTTAGGTGAAAACAAGTCATTTTGGCGTCAAAAGCAAAATGAAAGAAACAAAAATCTATACAGAAAAAGGAAAAAAACCATCCATCTTTGAAATCTTAGGCAGCATCAAACAGTCCATACGCAAAACATTAAATATGAAAGTTGAAACATTGTACATTCAACTACTCTTCTGGAGCATGGGATTGAAGAAGGCACTATAAACATACATTGTGCTTGAAAATCTGTATTCATAGCACTAAAACACTTAAAATTTTCTCAAGGATTCAAAATATTCACCAAACATAGAGCACATAATTAAAACAAAGGAATCTTCTAACTTCATCTAAGTTAACGAACTTGTATGAATAAAAGTAATTCTGGGATTCGCAATTCTGTTCACAACCCAATAAAGAACAAAGAGTCACAAGTCAATCCAACTGTCCATGCAAAAGAAGCCAACGACAAAAACGTTATGGATGGCTTGAGATGACCCAACAAAAAGTTGACAAAACCAACTTATTTAGCAGATTATTTTAGTAAATAAAAATTGTAGGAAGTTTATGATTAGCTAGAAAGGTCTATGACGAACACTGTTGGTTTTCTCCCTTGAAAGTATGTATGACGAATGAGAAGACATAAAATTATGAAATTACTCAAAATCTTTCCATTTTATTCTTTCTGTCTCTGATTTTTCCTCTCCCCTTTTCACATATTTTGTTTCTCCCTTTCGTTCTAACATTCTGGCTCTGATTCTATGATGGAAGGCCTAACAAATTGGTAAGCATTTGAAGAAATCCCATTCACAAATTCCCCAAGTGAAACATATGCTCCCACTGAGAAGGGACGATTGAAAAGCCCCCTTTATCACTCAGTTTCAAGCAATTTTTTATGGAAAATTTCACCTAGTAATTTAGGTTTCTTCGAGAACTACTATTAAATTGAAGTAATGAATTCACTTCATATCCAAGTAAACAACTATTCATTTCAAAATGCTCCCAGAGAACAGTCTGGATGGTTATTTGATTGACTTTCTTACTATAAGAGCAAAGGTTTAAGTCACCAAAAATACACTCCAAAATTAAAATTTTGATTTTAATAGGTAGAATATAATTGGGGTCTTATGCTTATGTAAGGGTGCTGGTTTGGATCGAATTTCTCGTCATTAAAAAAACCAATTCATTTCAAAATCAAAATGCATTAAACAAACCCTAAAAGTGAGATCAAATTGACCTAAAATAACCTCAACAAATTTCAAACTTTTTATCAACAATTGAGTATTATTAAATCAAGTAAAAGTTGATAATAACATATCATTTGAATATACAAAATGTGTATACATATGATTTTATTCCAAAGAGTTAGAGTGGAGGGGTATCCATGATTAAGTTCTAAAATTTTGAGAGTCAATTTGATAAGGTTAAAAGGGGATATCAAGGGGTAGTTTTGTGAAAATATAGAAGTCATGATTGAAATGATAAGTTTAAAAATATTAAGGCTAGTTTAAATGTTCTTCTTAATAGAAAGTTACATTTTTTAACTATGTGTATTTTATTTTTTCAAATCATAAATAATAAATGTTGTAAATATATGTGGAAAGGGTCTCATTTGTAGTGACTTAAGTGTGTTGGATTTTGTTATTGTTGTAGGGGTGTAATTTTATTTTGTAATAATCAAAAGAACTATTTTTCATCTGATATTTGTTGAAATGATAAAATTTTACTCGTTAAATTTATAGAAATCAAACTCTCACTTATTGATTAATTTTTATAGTCAAAAGGTATTATATTATTTTATCTAAATATTATAATATAATAAATGCATTTGGGATATAAACTTAATTTTTTTAAACTTAGTAAATGCAAATATAAAATTTCATTTTTATTTTAAAAATTATCATATTCATTTATATGTTTTAAAAAATATTTTATATCCTCGATAGATTATAATATAATATTTACGCTTTTAAACTTTTGTCAATTTTCAAAAAATTCTCTTAAAATTTCAAAAAATTTCAAAAACGCCTTAATTTTTTTAAATTTTAAAAATCCTTACAATTTTTAAAATGTACATCTTACCCCAAATAAAAATAATTTTATTCAGATCTCATGGTAGAAATATATTTGAGATATAAATATTATTTTTTTAACTTACAAAGCTAATTAGATAATTTTTCTATTTTATTTTTTAAAAATTATTATATTCACCTATATATTTTGAAAATATATTATAATTTCAATAATTTATTATGTTTATGGTGTAATTATTATTTTTAAAACTATTAAGGGGTATAAAACATTCTAAAATTTTCAAAAACACCCCTAAACTTGTTTCAAATTTGAAAAAAAAAATTCAAACATTTTTTAAATTTCAAAAAAGATTGCAAACTTTTTTCAAATTAAAAAAATACTGTAAAATTTTTAAATTACAATTTAATATAAAATATAATTATTTATTGTTAAATCTTATTTATATTTATAGTAATATTTTATTTTTAATTAATATTAATTAAAAATAAAATATTTTAATAAAATTTTAAGAATTAAATATTATTTAATTTAAGGGTATTTTTATCTTTTCAATAATTTTATAAAAAATTTAACAGAAATTTTATAAACAAGTGGGAATTTGATTTTCTTCAAACTTGATAAATAAATTTGGTCATCCTAGCAAACATTAGGTGAAAATGAGTCTTTTGATCTTTATAATATTATAAATATGCTAGAGGATATAATCTCACTCAAGGTTTTTCCAAATGACAAAATCTCTGTCATCAACTTTTTAAAACTCAAACACCTATTTATCAAACATTTTTCATTCAATTCTATCAATCTTTTTAATAAAATAACCGAAATACCATCAACTAAAGTAAAATATATCATTATAATAAAATATTAAAAATGATTTTTAAAAAATAGTAAAAAAATTAAAAATAAAATCAAAAATCATACCAAATAATTAAAAATAGTCAGTCCGTTCATAACAATCATTGTCAACCACCATTTATGACAAAAAAAACTAGATTTAACCATTTCATCAATTGAATAGTCATTTTTAACTATTTAACTTATTTTTTAGTGATCATTCCTATTGGCAGCGGTAGCCATTGCTTTTATTTTTTTACAAATTTTCATATTTATTTTGTTAATATTTTATATATTTTTAAAATTTATTTTTTAATTATTTTTATTCAAAACAATAAAGATACTTTTTAAGCATCCATAACTTGTTAACTTTATTAATGAATAGGTGTTGATCAGAGACAGGGTCACCTTTTGACTTTTGGAAAAAATTGATAAGATTAATGCAATTTCCATTTTACCCCTTATCATATAATTCATATTTCTGAACCATAAATGCATTTCCAATTTGTTTGAACAACAGAGACAGATTGAGGTAGGGCCCGTGGTGCTTATTTCTTTGATCGGATTGAGTTGGGGTGTGGGTTGTATTGCTGAATAACCACAAAGTGATAGGAGTAATGTTCAGCCAGAATGCTCCATCTCAAGTATGAAACCAACAATTGCACATTTATAAATTGAGAACATTTCTAGACTTTACAGCAGAATTCCCTTGCCCATAATTTATTGGATTGACTTGGCTTTAAGCTTCCAAAACATCAATCCAAATGAGTCAAAATATACAACATTCCAACCAGGAATTCAAACAATTCAGAGAGGAAGAAATTTTTGTTTGCATCAATACAACACTAATGGCTGCATTGCATTCTTCAAAGAAACAAAAGCAAAACATAAATACCAAAAACCCCTTTTCTTCCCTAAGTTTCTCACAAACTAAAACGTTGTCGTATACTCCATCTAATGTACCATGTCTCACCTGTTTTAACTGTAGTCAATATCCAACAAACTGAGGAAAAAAAAACTGTTCACCTAAACAAGCGACTTTTTAATGGGTCGGGCGATGGGACCGGCGGATGACCTGAACCCGTAAGTTACAGCATCGTAAACACAACCGTGAAACCCAAAATCTCTACCCATCTCCTTTGCTCTAACGCATTCCTCACACACCAGGCCGTCGTCTTTTAATCCATTCCAATTATTGTCCTCATTATTGTTGATGGCCCTAACTGCACCATTCCTTTTTAGTAACATAACATTAGCTGCAGGCTGCTTCTCCGGCTGTTGCTGCCGAGGCCGAAAATCTCTCGATCGTCTCAATGAAACCAGAAAATAACCATCTGTCTCACCACAAATCACCGAGAGATTTGCCTTTCCGGTAATCGGAATCTTCCGAGACGTCTGCGACTCCGCGAAATAAACCGAGAATTTGCTAGGCGGGATTCCAATCTTGTGACTGAGAAACGACAGCAAAGTCTTGTAATCAAGGGAAGGGTAAACGACGACGTGTCCGATGTTTGTTTCACACTCGCCGTCGAAGAAAAACACCGGAAAAACAGCCTCCATATTCAGCAAATTTTAATTTAATTTAACCTTTTTTTTTCCCACTATCGCTGTGTTTGTGTGAACTGAAAGAACAAGGAAAACGGAAAGGGCTTTTATATAGAATGGGCGCAAGATCATTGATAAAAGGCGGTGCGGGTATTTTCGGAATACAGAAAACGGAAAGAGGGTATCTTCGCGAGAGTTTTGAGATTAAAACTTGGGGCCCAAGAAAATCAAAATAACGGAAACGAAACGACGACGCATGAAGTGCCAGCATGCAGTAGGAGAGTTAAAATTCCCGTTTTGTCCGGGCAGAATTGGATACATTTTCGAGTGTGCCACTGCCGATGCAGCTGTCATGCTTTTATATTTGGCCAAAACGCTTTACTCCCCACTCAAGATTTTTTTATATGACAGAGTGTTATTTAAAAATTTTTAAAAAATTGAATATTTATTTTTAATTAAAATTGATCATTAAATTTAATAATTAATCAATAAATTGAATTTGTTAAAAAAATATTGTTATTTTTAAATAAAGAATTTAAAAATAAAATTTATAAAAATATTTAAAATATGAGATAAAATTACTATAATATTAAAATAATAATAATATAATTATTATTATTATTATTAAAAATTAATTAAAAAATTCAAAAAAATTTAAACATAAACAAATTTTAAAAACAGACTGTTAAATTTTATTTTAATATTAAAATTATTTAATGTAAAATATTTTAATATTTTGATCCTTTATTTAAATGTAAAAAAAGAAAAGGAAGTTAAAAATTTGGTCTTTTTAAAAATTTTTGAAAGAGATTTTGTTATTTAATGAAACCTAGGATGGAAATTAGTCTTTTGGCCATTATATTTTGGCTAAAAACTTAATCCCAGCGAATGCTTTCTACAATTTTTTTAAATGAAAAAGTATCGTATTTTAATTTTAAAAAAATGAAATATTTATTATAAAATATTTTTATGTAATTTTATTAATTTTTTATCAAATAAAAAAATTATAAAATAATATTAAAATAATAAAAATTCCAAATTTTAATAAAAATAAAATTAATAATAAAAATTTTAAAATTTAATAAAATTACTAAAAATTTTAAAAAATAGAAAAAATTAAAAATTTTTATAATTTTTAAAGCAGTGATATTTAATCTGTTAAATTTAATTATTGAAACTTTATGATTTAGAGTAATCTTGGGTGGGATTCAGTACTTTAGCTTTATGTTGATTACCCTAAGCCCGTAAAATTGGGGATGCATTGTCGTTTAATGGGCTTGAACTTGGGTTCCCCTCCCGACGGGTATAGGAGAAACGTCGGGATTTGTCTCGTTGACTCTTCGAACAGGGTCTGTCGGCTCTCTCTTCCCTATAATTCTAATCTAATTCTGCAATATAACGTGGCTGTTACTGATTGGTTAATTTTTCTCTGCAGAAAATTTTTGCAGCTTCGAGGATTCATGTACCGGACACATGGCAAATGCCTCAGGTGGATTTGATTCATTTCTTTCTTAAATTTAGAGCTAAAAATCGAATATTCGTATTGTTTTACCTTTTTTGTGTCTTCAATTTTGGAATTGTAGGATGTAATTGTGCGTGTAAGGTACAAAGCTTTCATGGGGTTTTAGTGGGGAGGCAGAGTTCAATTTTGGAAATAGATTTTGGTTAATTTTGTGGGATTTTTTTGAGTTTGTTAAAAATTAATTGAAAGCCTTTTTCCAATCCAAATATGTTATTAAATGCATTATAGAATTAAAAAAACACAAATGTCAATGTCTTATCTAAATAGGGACCCTGAGAAATCTAATGGAGTTTCTGGTGTTTGTGTGCCATCGACTCAATGTGAAGTCATACATGGGTGATGTGTTGAAACAATTTTGGTGAAAGATTAGAATAGACTTTTAAAGCTCAATCTGTTCGTAGATGAAACAGTTACCATAGTAAGGCACTGAAGGAATAGGGACAACAACTATGTAACTGGATGTGCAAATCTTCATTAAAACTAATTCTAGATGGGACCATTAGTTCCAGTTACATGCGTTTACTTGTTTTTTGTTGTTATTTTATTTATATTTCTAGTTTTGAGCTAGCAGTATACGTCCACTGGGGTTTGTGTTTTTGTGAATGGGGACATAACCAAATGAAGCTATCCGGATAGAAGTATCAAGCATTCATATTCTGGGGTTGGATTGAGGCAATCTTAGTATTTTGATGAACTTTCTACTTTACATTAGAGAGGTATGACAGTCTGTGGTGTGGGCTCTGTTAAGGCTTCAGATTCATTGGTGTGGGTTCGGGGATATGAGCAAAAATAATTGTGCTTTTGGTTTTGAATATCGTTCTTATGCTGAGATTTGAATGGCATTGTTTACAAAAATTTATGTCAGTGATATGAATTTTCTAATCAGCCATTTTTGTACAGGGTGGTGCTCATGAGGGCGAGGATCTGAGAAATGCAGCTGTAAGAGAATTGAGAGAAGAAACTGGTGTTACTTCTATAGAATTTCTTGCAGAGGTTTGTTTAGATAATCCTTTTTATATTTGAATGTTTAACCGGTGTTCTTGGAGTCCATTTTACTATGTCTCAGAGAATGAAATGACAACTTCCTGCAGCATGTCTGACTGAACTGATATATCTATTATTATGTAGACACCTTATTGGCTGACATATGATTTGCCACTTGAAGTCAAAGCCAGACTTAATCGTCGCTGGGGAACAAGTTATAAAGGTCAAGCACAGAAGTGGTAAGGACACCTTTTTGCCTAGAAATAGTTGAATGGATTGCATATGGAAGTTTGGTAGAAGTAGATGCATTTCTACAATAGTGTTATTCATAATTACTGGCTTCACTTTTTAATTATGCTTTGATTTCTCCAATTTAATTACTTCTTGCCAGCTATCTTAATTCTGTATATTGCTGGTTAGTTACAAGGATGAGCATCAGTAGACATGCATCTTGGTTTGAGTCCAAGTTGTGTTTTTTTTCCTTTGTGCAATTTGCATTTGCCCTGCTGTTATCTTTCCACATTTTATAATGATATTATTGCTTGTTGGAAAAGGTTACCCCTTTAGGTGAAATTTTCAATTATGCTTGATGCATGACCAAAAGCATACATGTTTTAAATGTCATATGTAGATCATACTCGGCTGTGACATGATTTGATGATCTATAAAGCCGAATCTCTAGGCCTGCACCCTTATACAAAATAAGTCCTTGATTTTCCTATATATATGTTTAATAATAGATAATTCCTAAGGCTTTTGTTATTATTGGAGATACAGGTTTCTATTTAAGTTCACAGGAAAGGAGGAAGAGATAAATCTTTTGGGTGATGGATCTGAAAAGCCAGAGTTTAAGGAGTGGTCATGGATGTTTCCTGAACGAGTTTTAGAACTTGTATGTGAACCTTATCTTACGAGCTTTCGTTTTTAAGTTTCTGATGGATTACTTATCTTCATAGGCTTTGTATCATTCTTTCCTAATTTTTAAAACCTTCTCTGGAGCAGGATGTGTATTACAAAAAGCCAGTCTATGAACAAGTTCTGAAGGTATTTAGTCCTTACTTTTTAGTAGATTCGGATTAAGCAAAATGTTCTGGATGAAAAAGATGGGGTATTAATATTATTAGGTGATTACAAATTAAAACCAAGTTGCCTGAGCGTTTTGTTTTGAGTTTGCATTCAAGATTCATGAATGAAAGTGTTCAAAGTTTCCATTCAAATAATTCAATGTTTATTTTATCATTTATGATGTCCCGATCATATGGATCTTCAATAATTCTCCGAGTTATAGTTTTGTTTTGAGTGTTTTTGTGTAAAATAAAATTAAAAAAAAAAGATTGTACACTAAAAAATATACGTAGTTTCCATTGCTGTTTATTATCATCCCGTGAATGGCTGTAAATTTACAACAAATTAAGTAATTACAAAGCACATATAATAATCAACATTGAATTAAAGAGATTTTCAATTCATAAATTAAATACTAAAACGCTAAAAAAGGATTCCATCACTCTCTATAAACCCTAATTAACATTTTTCCATTCTCTTCATTTCACACAATCTCTCAAATTCAAGAAATTGAGTGAAAAAGGTGGAGAGATTTTGAATGAAGTCTATGAATTTCAAAAGCCATCTATATATTTATATAATCTTGTGTAAAAAATGAATCCCTTAATTATATATTATTAATTAAACTAATAAATTCATGTCTCATTCAAATTCAAACTATTAATCTTATGTTAATCCATGTTCAAAGTATTCATAACACTTTCAGATTCAAAGTATCATTTTTATTTTAATCAGTCAAGTTTATCATTAATGAAACACAATTTATAAATTATTCTTTCAGTAATTGGTATCTCTATATTGGTATCAAAATAATTATTTCGAATTGAAAGTATATATAACTCTTTCAAATTCAAAGTATCCATCTTAATTTTATTAGAATTCAAAATATTCATATAGTACATATAACCTTTTCAAATTCAGAGTATCAATCTCATTTTAATCATAATTTACAGTATTCATAACACTTTCAGATTCAGAGAATTACTCATTTGAAACTCTTGTTCAAAGAATTACTCACATTCCTATCAATACATATATCTGTGTGATTGTGTACAAGCATTATTATCAATAATTTAAAGTATTCGTATCAAAGGAAACAAAATGAAGGAAATGTTGATAGAATATAGGAAACAAACATGTTTGTCGAAATCTTTTCTTTGGGAACATGTCACAATTTTGAAACTAACAGAAAATACAAGGTGGAGACAAAATATAGGAAACAACAAAGCTTTGCAGGAATTAGCAATTTTTGATAAATGGCTACTCGAAGTTGGGGAAGGAACAGACATTGTAGAAGATGAAAGTTATTCCTGAAGATCTAAAGCTCTGTCAATATAGCAGTCCAGAAGAGACTACTGTAGATTCTGTCTTCCCTAACTTAACTTTGACTGATAACATAAGTGATGATAATTATATCAAGGAGAGGGCAAGATTGACTCATAGGAATGATGTAGTGCATGAATTGAACGACTTCATTATTCAAACGTTACCATCAACTGAAAAAGTAAAAAAATATTACAGTTCAGATAACACTTGCAAAGCAGCAGGAATTTCAAATGATGATGACATTCTTTATCCAACTGAATTTCTGAATTCTTTGATATGTTATAGGATGCCAAAACATGAATGGGAATTAAAAATTGTGATCAGTCAGATGGTGTTTGCAATGGAACAAGGTTAATGGTTACTGATCTTGGAAACTGTTGTGAAAAGGCAAAGATTATTACTGGATCATACATTGGTGATTTCACAGAGATTAAAAAGCATTGTATTCAAAAAAGTGTTGTGTAGAATAGAATGTTTATTCTTACTGTTTAAAGTTGTAGGTTTCCAAAAGTTTGTGTTTTCGTTGTAGAAAAAACTATGTTTCTCGTGTTTTTCTATACTTAAGGCTTCCCATGAAATACGCATTGGAAAATAAAGTAGTAACACACCCATTTCAGTGCCAACTATTTTAAACATAAAACCAAAGAAAATCGCTTCACAAAACAATTGCAATTTCATCCAAATTAATTTAACACATTGATCAAGAAAATTAATTTAATAAAAGTAGACAGTAATTTTATAATAAATTTGATGAATTCTTATAAACATAAAAATAATTTAAGAATTGATTTATTAAAACTTATAATTATCCAAATTAAAATTAAAATTTCACCTAAAAACAATTTTTGTATAAATAAACTGTTTTAAATATACTCACACACTACATTTAAATTTTATTGATTTATTTTTATAAAATAATTATAAATTATGCACTTCAAATTCTTAGTCTATCAATGTTTTAATATCTTAATATTTATATCTTTTTTAACAAATATATGCTTTTTACAATATCACCTGCGGATTGTGATGGTTGACATAGATACTTCTGCAAAGGATGTAGAAGATATTGGACCAAAAGTGGGTCCCTCAGGAGCATCCCCGTCCGCGGCGGAAGCCGGAAGGGCCGAAGAGGTACGTCTGTCAGATCCTCCTCCGATCACCATCATCATCACAACAATGATAGAAATAATAATAATTCAGTTTCTTCAAAGGGTTTGGCATGTGGAATTGCAAATGAAGCCGTTTCTTCACATAATTTTGGAATCAAATTCAGTAGCATATGGGATTGCTCTTGTTTATGCAAATTTCTTGAATAATCAACAGCCGGAAATTTCTGGTATTTGAGGAGCCTCAAATCTGAGGTTCTAGTGAAAGACTTGCAATAGAAATACAAGGAAAAACAAGCAGAAAAGAAAATATCTAGCCTTCCACAGGAAACAAAAAGCACCTAGTGTTTCAAACTGAAATATAGAGATTAACATAGTTTTTTTTTTTTTTTAAATGCATGGATGAACATAGTTTTAAGAGAAACTATGACCAACATTTATTAAGACACCAAATATATAGCAATTGAAAAATCACAATAAAACTTCTCCCTGAATAAAATTCTAACTTTCCAAACTAGGCTCCTAGGGTCTGTTTAAGTCCATACAAGGCTTTTGTCAACTTGCAGACATAGGTGGGCGTTTTTTTTATCTATTAATCACCCAAACTGAGTCATATAGACAGCTTCTCGAAACTCACCATTCACGAATGCAACATTTGCATCTATTTGATGTATATTTCAAATGAAGACAACACCAAGAATGATATTATGCTAATGGTTACTGGTTTCACAATAAGACTAAACATGTTGAAATAGTCTATTCTAGAAGTTTGCTGAAATCCTTGGGCTACTAATCTGGCTTTCAGCTTTTAAACCAACCCATTTACATTGTATTTAGTCTTATATATTCATTTATGACCCAATATATTCATTCCCTTCTCAAAAGGTTCGAGCTCTCATATTTTTTTATTTCCAAGGCCAAAAACTCCTTTGGCACATCTTATACCAGTTTGGATCAGATATTTTTGGGTTGGCAAAAGGTATGCTAATGTTCTAACAATTAAAAGTTTGGGTTATGGTGATGGTGGAAAGCAGTGATAGTCATAGTCACAGTCACAGAAAGTTTTGTCATGGGGATCTAATTAAAAACTTATATAAAAAATAAATTTGTTTCATCTTTACAAAATAAATAAATATAATATAAAAATATTTATAAGTAAATAATGATATTATAAAACTTAATAAATTATCACAAATATACTACAATAATTCTCTTCTGCTCTTCATTTTTTAAAATCGTTGCATAATAGTTTTATTGTCAATACTTGTAAATGTATCTATCTTAATATAAGTTACTAAACAATCATTCAATAACTCATCCTCTATTCGATTACGTTATGAATTTTTTATAGTATTTATTCTAGAAAAAGCTCTTTTCATTGTCACTGTAGCAACTGACAAGATTAATGATAATTTGACTAACAAATTCATCAAAAGAAAGATAACATGTTTTCTTTTAGTGACCATCTTTTCAGCAAAACCTCCAATTTGTACCACTCCATCAAAGCTTTTGTCCAAACACATATCAGCTGAAAAGTTCTCAAGTTGGCATTCAAGTTCAATCAAAGCAGTTACAGAAAAATCATATGGATAAAATTTTGAAAGACGAATCAATTTATGCTTATCAAATGTCACAAATGAGTCTCTCGGATCAAAACATATCATACACAAAAGTAAATTTGTATTCACTTCATCAAACTGATTATTAAGTTTTTAAAGTTGCATGTCAATCATAGAATATAATAAGTTAACTCGATAGTGATGAAGCTTAGTCATTTCTTCATCTTTACGTTGTGATTCCCTTGGAGTGACAAACATTTCATTCATACTCAATATATTTATATCAGATTCAACACAAAATATAGAAACCTTAGTTAACAAAATTTTTCAATCTTTCTAAACATCATTACTTGTAAATGATGTTTTGAGACTTTAATAAGATTTATAACGTTTAAAATATTTTGATCCTTCTTTTGTAAAACTTTTGATAACTCATATGTAATTCCTAGAATCTTTCTCATAAAATGTAATACAAAGGCAAACTCAAATCGATTCATAATATCTAGTAAATTAATTACTTCGGCTCTTTGTGGATCATCAGTACCATTTTCTCTAATATGCTCAAAAACATCAATTATAGAAGAAAACAAGTGCATCAAATTAAGTAGCGTACCATAATAAAAACTTCAACTAGTATCCCTTGGTCACTTCAATCCCATTTTTTTATTTAAACCTTGTCCAGTTTTGATTTCACCACCTATAATACCCTTAAGAACCTTCTCCTTTTGTTTTTTCCAAAGTATATCTCCACTTCTACGAGAAGCTTCAATAATATTACATAAACATGTAACAATATTAAAAAAAGAAACTATGCTTATATGCTTTTTAGCAACAATTATAAGTGTGAGTTATCGTTGATGAGCAAAACAATGAATATAATAAGCATAAGAATTTTCTCTCAATATCAAGTTTTTCAGTTCATTAAATTCACCTCGCATATTGCTAGTTCCATTATAACCTTGACCTCACAAACTAAATATGCCCAAGCCATAAGTGGAGAACAAAGAATTAACACTTTCTTTAAGTGATGATGCACTTATGTCATGAACATGCACTAGACCAAGAAAACGCTCAATAATACATCCAATTTTATTTACATAATGTATAACAACTCTCATTTGCTCTTTGATTGACACATCATGACATCCACAAGAATAGAGAATAATTCATCTTTAATATCTTTAATAATAACATTTGTTATCTCAACTGCAATTGTATTGATGATATCTTTTTGTTTAACAACACTTACAAGTTGAGATTTTCCAAGGCATTCTTCTATACAACATTGTTAATTTCCTTATTTCATAAAGCAACAACATTTAAAAGATCAAAAAAATTACCTTGATTTAATGAATTTTATGTTTCATCATTCCCACGAACAATTAATCCTTGTATCATAAGATAACAAAGACAAATTATTGATGTATTTGATCTACAATGATAATCAGCTTTTGATTGTTCTATTATTTATAAAAGAACACTTCAATATGTTGATTTTCGTTCATCAAATCTTGACAAGCCAATTAATATTTATTATCATCACTTCTATGATCTCCAACATGATCTCACCACCTCCCTTTCTTCCTCTGAGTGGTAAAGCCTTCACATACAAAAGCATATTGAACCTTTTCACTACATCCTGCTAAAAAAAAATAACAATACAAACAATATGTAGTATCTTTGGCTATGTTGTACACCAATCAACTCTGAAATTCATCAAACCAAGATACAATAAATCTATGTTTTCAAACCCTGTCTTCCTTTTGAGGAAACTTGTGTCGCTTTGGTTAAAATAGACCTTTCAATAAATAAGTTGTCCAAACTTAATCTTTGACATTACAAGTTGTTATGTTTGGGTAACTTTCAGTGAAGAGTTTGGTTGGATAAAATTTGGTTGCTAGTTCCAGTTCTTAAGACAGTCAATTTTCTTTATTAAATGGTTCTTACATTAACATAGAAACAAATTCCAAACCACTCAATCAGAACCAACACAGAACTCCAAACTTAGAAAATTTAATCTGTAACCCAAATGATCCCCCTCAAATCACTACATATAACCAAAATCAACAGCATTTGAGTGAAAAAATTTTTCTGACCAATCTGATGTTTTAAAAGGATATTCAGATTCAGCAAATATATTACAACCCTATATTTCAAGATCAAACAATATTTCCACCATTGTCGATTACTGAAGATCAAATGCAGCTAAAGTCTTAATTGATGATGAATATGAAAGATCAAATTTTGGAAGCAGCAATACAAGGGCCTGATTGGAGCAGATATCATCATCTATGAAACGGTTGAAGATCCATAATGTTTATTTGGTAATTGGGGTTCATTTTATTTTCCAGTGATGATACTTTTCACCAAGATTTGAGAAATTAAATTTTGATTTTACATCAAAGTTTTTATTTTTATTTTTTCACTATATATAATTATGTATAGATCAATCAAATATGCGATTAGGTAAATGGTCACTGGTAATTAATATTATAGTGGACCGTCTATATATTTTTTATGAGCTTCCTAATTTCAACTTGACTATTAAAACTCCAATTCCTCCCGACAAACGAAATCAAATTCCAAATTTATGGCAGATCAGAAAGTTTGATGAACCGAGCAAGTCATTTACGTCCACAAGATGATATTCAAGCTTGAAAAATTGAATACATTACATTTAATGGCATCCAATTCAAACTTTTCTGAAATCCAAATCAAGATCATAATGGAGTTTATATTATAATATGTTTGGTTGGTAGGAAAATTTCAACGTTTCGATTAATTGCAAATCAATTAATTAATTAAAATAATTAGAATCGAAAGTTGGGAACAATTAATAGACTTGAATGGTTGCTACACATGATGCCAGAAATGTTCATCCAAGATCCAAGAAACTAACTTCAACCAATATCTCATACTGGGTCGACAATTGTTTGGGATAGAGTCAAAATTTTGATACCATCTAACCTTAATTTTAAAATTAATTTCGTATAGATACCGAGTCAATTATGGATTGTGTTAATTCAATTAAATTAAACATAATTTCTAACCATGCATATTGAGTGTTGATAGTGGCAATCCTAATTTGACCATTTTAATTAAAAGGCCAAAAGGCTTATCCTACCCAAGGTTTCCCTACATAATAGATATAGTCTCATCCATTAACTTTAAAAAATCACACATTCATCTAAATCAAAATCAATAGTTAAATTTAACAATTAACTATTAAATGTTAATGATATCATTTTAAATAAAAAGAATTTTAAAAAATAAAAATAAAAATTAATTCTATTAAAATAATTTAATTATAAAATAATATTAATATAATAATCAAAATTTAATAAAAATTTGAAAAAATAGCAATAGTCATCATAAACTTAATCAGGTGATCAGAAACGATTACTTGGTTTGATTGGTTATTAGATATGACCAACTTGATAGTAGAGACTTCTAGACCTAGTCCTCAAAGATTTGACAAAAACAATCAGATCTAATTATTTTCACCATTGAAACAGTCAAATCCAATTGTAATCAAATAGTGAAAAATGTTTTTAGATCAAACCTTTGGTGGAAAAATATAATTCACTCATGTTAGACCTTTAGATGTTTTAATGATAATAAAAACATGATTTAAAATACTAATTTGTTTTATGTATGACTCGATTCATGACCAAAATAGGACAACACTTTATTTTGCAGGTTTTTCTTAGATGAAAGAGCGTATAGAGTTCTTTTTAAGACCATACATGAAGATCTATCTTGAAGAGGTCTATTAAACATGTCATGTATTCTCGTACATGAGCAATTTAAGGTCAGCCACAAGCAAGCACTACAAAAAAACAAAAAGCTTTTAACAAAAGGAAAAATGATTGCGAAAAGTGGATTTTCCACCATTAAAATGTTTTAACGATGGAAAAAATCTCATTGTCACCCAACATCAAAGTATCCACTGTTAAAAATCATAACGGCAAGAAAAATGTCATATAGTTAAAATAAATAGTAAAAATCATAAATACTGTCATTAAAAATAGTAATAACAACTAATATTTTCATTATTATAATATTGATTATATTTGTTGAAAATAGTAACAATGATAACTATTTTTGTCATTATAGTAATATTTACCAATCACTATATATAATATCAACAAAGAATATTTCTATAATTATAACAATATCTACCGATCATTAAATATGATATTAACAATAAATATTTTCGTCATTATAATAATATTAACATGTCACTAAACATAATATTAGCTAGAGATCAGCAAAAAATTGGAACTGTGGTGTACCTAATGATTCAGTTTTTGGTTCCAACTTAGAACCGACATTTATAGTAACAATTTTGGTTGTATATTTTTAAGAACTAGCAAGTCTAATTTTGGTTTTGCTTCTAATTTTATAGAATCAAATTGAAACCTAAAATATAAATTAAAAGATAAATCAAGTACCAAAAGTCAGATACTGAAAATCAAAAACGAAAATGAGACTCAAACACTCTATATAGATCACAATTAAACTAAATTGGGATTGAAAACTCAAAACCGAGACTGTAACATTATATGAACCGCAACTAAACTGAATTGAGATTAGATGCGCAAAACTAAAATTGAAATCAATATTGGGGCATTGGTTTTGGTTTTGAAACTTGTGATAACAATTTCCGATTTTGGTTCTAAAAACATAGGAATTGGCTAGTTCCAATACCTACATTTTTGGCAGGATACCTGAACTTGCTCACCCCTAATATTGATTATGAATATTATTGCCATTATAATCATAATTTTCCCCAATTTTTTTTCAAAATTATACTTCTATTAGATAAATAGTTTGATCACGCACATTAGAACCTTCTAACATTAAGTAATTGAAACAATGAATGATCAACCATCAGCTTAAACCTACTGGAAGCCATTAATTTACTAATAAAAATACTTAACAATTCTGTAATTCAATCCAGTAAAATGAACTGAGTCCAAATCTATTTGAATTATAAACCTTTATCTATATCTAGTTTCTAGTCTAGATAACATCTACAATCTAGAAACAATTGCAACTTAAATAATACATATAATTTGACGTTATCTCCTTTTCCAATACAATGAATGTTCTCTTTCGGAACTCCGTGTAACACAGTGATCGGTTACTTCTTGTTGGCGTGAGTCTTTGTAGATATGATCGTGATTGGAAAAGCTCGATTTAATGTCTCCTCTGGCACGACCAAGGGAGATCAGCAGTAATTCCCCATTGGCTACTTGATTTTGTACGAATCTAGTAAGTAGAAGCCCTAACCAAATTTGGCTAGTTAGGGTTTCACATTATAGTGAAAAATGAGTAGAAGAAGATTTCAAGCCACCGATAGAGTGAGAGAGACAAATATGCTTTTGAAGAGAGTAAGTGTGTGAATCTTTTGATATTTTTTCTTTAAATTATAATTATATTTGATTTTGTAATTGATTCAGTTTGGAATATCTTTTCAGATATTTTTATTTTATTATAATTAGTATAGTTATTTATCTATTAATATATATATCTACATTTAAATCAAGATGTTATAAAAAAAATTAAAAAATAAATTAATTTTTTTAGTTCAAACTTAACTCAAATTTGAGTAAAAATAAATCGAGTTAAATCAACTTTTAAGACTAAGTTAGTTTGGTTCAAACTCATCCTTAACAATAAAGACAGTTTTATAAATTTTCATCGAAAAATTTAAAAAACTCATCGTTAAAAATGTAGATTTATTTAATTTTAATAAGAGTATAAATAATCGATCACTAAAGTCCTAAAATTTATACTTATTATGATCGGATATTCATTCCCTCGTTATTTTTTCCTACTAAATTCTTTTCTTTTCTTTTTTTTTTTTTTTTTTTTTTTTTTGTGGTGAAGCCTCTCTCGTGCATTTTAGTCTTGTACATGATCAATAGAAGTCAAAGCAAATCATGGTCAACCATGAATCTATGCCCATACATGTGATTTTTGTGCACCCATACATCACGCTTAATCATGCCATGGGAGTCTCGTATATGAAGTCTCGTACACGGTCAAACTATAAAGAAGTCAAGGATGGATTTCATTTAAGCCCATGTAGTGGAGATGTATGGTTAGACCTAAGAAAAAATTAAGATGTACATGTTCTCCTACAAGGTCTCGTGCAAGTGCTTGCGTAAGCTTCTAATCTTTTCTAAGTGTATAAAGAAATCAATGCACGTACGCAAGTTGACGAGAGTTATATATATGATTATTAAAAAGTTGGCTCGAAGGTAAAAATCAAAATTTTAAGAGAGTGACAATCGTACATAAGAACTGTATGCTCACACACGCACTGATAGAAGTAATAAATATAACTATTAGAAGGTTAACTCAAAAGTGAAAATCAAATTTTAAAGAGCACTACAAGAAAAACTGTTTTTTTTTTTTTTATCAGGAAATTAGAATCGGAATAAATTCAATACCAATCTAAATTATATTAGTATTAGCATAGTGTTGGAAAGATAATTGCCATTGGATTAGTTACCGATCAAAATATTTTATTCTAAATTCGATTTAGAATCGGATTATATTTCTGATTCTAATCTTATGTTATTTTCATTTTGTATATATATTTATTTAGAATCGGAAGATAATCCGATTCTAATACTAGATTGATAGAATCGGATTACTTTTCAATTCTAATTTTTCATCCCAATTAAACAGCATCAGCACAATATTCGATGTGTTTTGTGATTGTCAAAGCTTAGTATCGAAAATTTTTCCAATTCTATTTTTATCTGACTTTTCTGTTTTCTAGTTGTCATATATTTTTAATTATATGTTCTTATAGCATCGGAATTGTTTCCTATGCTATTTTTTCAGTGGAGTTAATTAGGATCGACTTCCTATTTGATGCTATGGCATTAACAACTTATTATTAATTTGCTTTTATTTAGCATCGGATGTAATGAGCCAATTCTACTTGAGTTTCTAAATGTTAGAATCGGATTATCCGATTCTAACATTTAATATATATTCCGCCCCAAGCTTCTTATTCTCCAATTTAACCGTGCGCAAATAATATCCCTAGCTGGCTACCGCGTCCTGTTCGCACAGTTGCCGTGCACAAATAATATTTTCTTGACTCTCAAGAGTCACAACCTACACACGAAGTGCAAACTTATATGTGAAAAAAATTACATGAAAATTTAAAATTTTCATCAACAGCTAATGTCAACAACTCGTTTCCTCTTTTATCAATGTAAAACATATAAAGAAGTTATATTGAGTTTGAGAAGGTCTGAAAACTCAAGAAAAGCAATCAACAGTTATCTTCTCATTTTGTTAACCTTCAATCTCTCTCTAGAGCTCAAAACTCACATCCTTGAGAGATTTGTGTTTTCAAAATTGTATTTCAGTCTTGTAGAGTCAAAAACTCTTGGATTGTTTAATCTTGTAGTCAATCTCGAGTGAAATCCTATATAATTATTATCAATAGGATAATCTCAATTCAATTATTGTAATTTAAAAGTGTAACAAGTAAAAATTTCAAATCAGTTATTTGAAAAAATGAACATCAGAGGTTTCTAACAAAAAAATTATAAGCCACTCTAAGATTCCTAATTATTCTATCTTCCCTCCTCATTTATCTTATGTTATTAATTGATTATTTGTATAGTGATTGTGTTTACATTGATTAAATTTATATTTAGTAAATGTGGGGTCAAAAGTTTTATGATGCTATTTATCCCCTTTGTGATTAATTAGCCAAATTGTTTAACTGAAAATAATATTACATTTGTAAAGGCTTTATTCAAATTCTCATACAAAAAAAAAAAAAAATGATAAGTTAAAATATGATTAACTATACTGATATAAAAATATCATTTTATATGAATCATGTCGTGGGAAATCTTTGCAATATTATTCTATAATTAATAATTAATTAATGCTTTTTTTTAAATTAAATGATACAAACTAAACGGATCATATTGATTTAAGTTTGATTCAGAGGTTTTAGTAAATTTACGTTGGAAATTAGGAGATAGCAACTTTGAATACAGTGTTACCAAATTTGAAAAAAGAAAATTAAGAGTATTATTTGTATTTCTAAAATCTAATAGGGAGATTAATCTCTATTTCAATCGTAATAAAAAATAAAATTTCAATCTAATAAAAAAAATTATATATTTATCATTTCTTTTGTTGACGTGAATGATCTAGTTTAATTAATAAAGTCTTGAGAAATTAAAAGTATGAGCCATGGTTAATTAATTAATTAATTGAAGTCTTAATTAAAATTTAGCTGCTAGAAAACTGAAAAACTACGCCACTTAATTGAATCGTTTTCACATTTCAAGTATCCTCAACTTACACCCATAACAAAAAAAAATATATCCTTCATTTACATTAGATTAACCAAAATATTATTACTTGTTTGACTTGTAATATAATATAATATAATAGTTCTTAAAATTTGTAACAAAATACATCTTTTGTTTTTCAGTTGGAAAGTTTTTTAAAACGGTACTTTTCAAATGCAAAATTATTTACTCGTCAGTAATTATATTAAGATACATTAATTACACATCAAACATATAATTAATTAAAAACTGGACTGGTAACGTAATTGAAAATTTCTACTATCCAGAGAACTGCTTCAGACTTAGACCATACTATGAAGTAACTTAGGACAACTTAAAATATTTCGGAAAATGAAAACTGTGGCCGGTCAACTGTGGAGAGAAGAAACAGACAAAGAAATTGGTGGCTAGTGTGAACATTCAAGGTTCAGAGGGGCTGCTGGCAATAACTTCACATACTGCGGTTGGAGACGCCAAAAGGGGTATGTTCAAAGGTGGTTTGCGGCCAACTTGAGTGCTTAGTTGGACCCAAATATTATCTTCAAAACATTCATTCACCGGCTCTGCACCTTCTTTTGGTGTTTGATTTAGCCTTATCGAATTCGTATTTTGTTTCTTTACGTTATTTTAACTAGATAATCTAAAGCTACTACAGATAAAAAAAAAATGGACTTCTAAATCCACAAGATGAATTTTAACATAAAACGAAAGATCTATGATACTATAATGTGTATATATATAAACAGCACAAAATTAAAACATTTTTGTAAATTATTAATTATCCATAGGACATTGTTATATATGAGATGATCTTCATCCAAATCTGGTTTCACTCCCATCAATTCCAAAGTATTAAAAAGTCAAAGTCTCTTTGAATTGCCAAATTATGCACATAATTTTTTTTTCTCTGAAAGATAAAGATTTTAGTATATGAATATCATATATCTATATTATACTCATTTCCAATAGATATTCAGTAAATTTGTTCTTTGATTTCACCCCTGTTTTAAAACATCATCATTCACCAAATCCAAATTGAATAAAACAAAAATTGCATTTGTCATGAAACATTTAGTGGACACAACCTTTGATTTATCTAGAATCTGTTTAATATTGTGTAATCGACAACTTATATACAAAAAATGGGGAAAATGTTAGAGACAAAGTGAATCAAATTGATGATTTTCTTCCTCTCCTCATCGGTCTCTCCAAATCAATCAACTACCGGATATGAACCAATAAAACTATTTGGCATACATGGAGAATTCTTCCATACTCGGCCGTGCATTTTTAGTATTTCTCTAGCTTTATCTTTAGTCTTGCTGCTGCAATCAACTTGAAGCACCAAACACAATTTCGCTACAACACCAATCTGCAACATGTCTTGAAGAACACTGGCGGTGGTCGAGAACTTGGAAATCGAAAACAAAATCCTCATAGCCCTTTCACTTGCCACATGCGAAACCCTAAGTATCTTCTTTGATACTATCGCCATTCCCGCCCCATGCTTCAACAGCTCGGCTCTTCCTTCCGCGCATTGGCATAGAAAATCAATCGTGGTTAGAATGAGCTCACAATCCCTTCTCTCGGTCTTCTCCAAGAGAAGATCAATAAGGATCGAAACGGCGCCGGCTTCTACCGCTTTCACTCGGTTTCTTCCCCATGGAAGAAGATTAACGAGTGATTGCAGTGCCGCTTTTGAGGCTTGTTGAGAGATTTGGTCGCTTAAAATCTCGATTATTTCGATGAAGAACTGGGGCCTCAAGTTAATAAGGTGGATCGGATCTGCCACTTCGAGCATTGATTTCAATAATAATACTGCATGAGCACGAGACTCGAAGGTTCCACGTTGCATGATTTGTAACAATGACTCAATCAAATCCCCACTTTTGTTCATGAGATTTTTCAGTCCGACTTCAGATAATTGAAGATTGCACAAAATGCTAAGGGCTTCTTCATTCGGGCGGGTGAAATCGAACCCGTCTTCATTGGATTCTTCAAGCGATACAAAATAACAGTTGCTCATGACAATCGACGCCAAGAACTCGACTGCGCCTGCAGATTGTAAGCTGCGTTTGTTTCTATCATTTTCCGAGGCTATTGATCTCAGCCGCTTCAGGCACTTAAGCTGCAACTGTGGCGACGATTTTGCATCTCTTATTAGCTTTGAAATCTGAGCCTTGTTGATCGGCGGCTTCGGCGTTGGAATTCTCTCAATACCGTACGAAGCGTTGAGAGTACACCAGGATTGAATCAGCCGGCGAACAGCGTGATTCGGGGTCAACTCACAATCAGTCGACAACTCTTGTTTTGTCACCGGGCAAGTCTTGTTTTTTCCTGAAAATAGCCATTTCTCGATGCTTTCACGATCATATGTGATACCGGTGGACACCGTCACCGGATCTTTCATAATCTCCAGCGATATTGGACAGAGAAAGTACTGCGGAACATCGATTTCCTCCATAAATATTTCGAAGGCAAAAAAGAACTTGAACTGCTTTGGATTTCTCAGAGTATTAGATTTGAAGTATGCGAGAGAATTTAAGTTTGTGAATTGGCTATGGCAAAGAAAGGATTAGGCTATATATATAAATATATACGAGTGAGATATTCAAGATGAGAAAGTCAAAAACACGGGAGGGATTGAGATTGACTTTTCTAAGAAGAAGCAGAAAAACTCAGAAGCTTAACATTACCCGGTCATAAAGGGCTGGTTAATTTTTTAAGATTTTTCCATGTGATAAAATTAGATGGGTTTGACCTTCTCTGTTTAAGACGAGAATAGTTGTTTAGCATTTGTGTTCGTTTCTGCGTGAACATCGTGTTTTGTCTGTGTCGAGACGCCGACAAAAGACATAGAGGATTGGAAGCTGAGTGGGTTTCGAGGCTGCTGCCGATGCCTTCACTCTTCATTTCCGCTTGGCCCTCACTTGTCTAGTCTAGTCCTTTTGACCAAAATTGGATACATAATAAGGCCAAAGGACATGTCCCCACACATAGTTTGAAGGCGAGAACAAACTGTCACTCCAAAAGTTTCAAAAACTCATCTCTCATCATTGGATTTTTTTTTTATAATTTTTATATTAAAATAACTAAAATATCTTTTTACAAATTAAAAATTTATAATAAAATTATAAAATAATTTTTAAACATAAATATTTTCAAAAAATATTTAAAAATTTTAAAAAATATTAAATAATTTTTAAATAAAAAAATAAGGTAGCCACGACCGCCAGTGTTAGTGACAGTGGATGCCACTAACGGAGCCAAATGACCGTTTCTAACCACTTAATTCTAGAAGAGGCCAGATCTAGCTAGATCTAGCCTTCACATTCAGTGGAGATAGCCAGATCTAGCCGTCTCTAGTTTTGGCGGAGATGGTTAGATCTGACTTCCTTCGTCGAAAACAAGGGCCGAAAACGGTCGATGGGACCATGGTCGGCTATTTCTGACCATTTTCGACTTTTGTTTCTGGCAGAGGAGGTCAGATCTGACTGTCTCCGCAAAAACTAGAGATAGTCAGATATGGTCGTCTCTACCGAACGGAAAAGCTAGATCTGACCTTCTCTGGAATCAGGTGATTGGAAACAGTTACCTGGCTTTTAGTGGCAGCCACCACCGTCGATACCACCGACTGTGGCTGTTTTATTTAAATATTTAAATATTTTATACTTATATAAAATTTATTTTATTATTTTATAAAATTTAAATCTTAAAAGAATATAAATATCTCTGAATTATTACTGTTTACTAAAATATTTAATATTAAATTTGATTAAAATGTGGAAAATTGGGTTTTTGAAAACTTGTGAGTGACAATTTGTCACCGTCTCAAACTATGGGCGGAACATGTCTTTTTGGCCACATAATAAATGTATATATGTATAATCATTTAATAATAAAAGTACTTTAATATGGTAAGTAAACGAAATTTTTCGGTGCAGGCTGTCGACTAATCTATGCCGTCAGCTTAATCTGCAAAACACGTGGACGTATCTGGTGTCACAAGATTGGTCAGTGACGGCGGTCAATCTCATGCAAAGCAGCGGAAAGCTTATGCTATTTAATTATAGATAAAGTTTCACAAATAATTTCTTCATAAAAATAATATTATCAAAAAATTATACACCGTAATCTGGAATACTGTATGAATAATGTAGACAATAATAATACTTAATCCACTGCTTAATTATGTCACAATTAAAATCAGAAACAGTTGTACCGCATGGTTTAATCTCATTGTCAATAATTCCATGCATTCCGCCGTCACATACTTTTCTTTGATATGAAGGCAGTTACTCAATTGAAATCTTGTTTGTTAAAATCTCTAGTTGTCAATGTAGTCATCATTTCCAAATCAATCCTATCCAACTTCTCATTCTTAAACTCTACCAAACCCAAAATCAATGCCTGTTTTTCTTTCTCATCAACGTGTTTTATGAAATTAAAATTTCCATAAACTTCAACATTTATACCATGTTCTTCTTATGTAAAATCAAGTACCACTATCACTATCCTGAAAAAGTATCAAACAATATAATTAAATAAGGAAAAAGGTAATAGCTTTTATTATAACAAAACCCAAAATAACAAAACCAAATAATTGTTTTTTGATATTATAATAATATGTTATTGTTAATATATAAATTAATTTTATAGTTAGTATTACATAATTTTACACTTTTTTTTTTCGATTTTTACAATCACTTTAATAATTAAAAAAAAAAGTTGAAAAACAAAAGAACATGATTTGTATGAGGGCTAAAAAAATGTTAGTTAAACAAAAACAGCCTCGACTGCAATTAAATAAGTGAGATGTGAAGAGAACCGGCTTCCAAAAAGCAAAACGGCCTAAAGAAATTAATGGAAAATAGGCCAATAAAAGAAAAAAAAAAGAATTTTGTCAAAAAGAATAATGATTAAATCCTTTCACTTCACGTTTTATGAGATGCTTCAACGTTTCAATAATCTACCATTGAAGTTTCTTTGTTGAACAAATTTACAGTCAACCCCGATAGCCTCCGCAAAATTTCTTCCATTCATATAAGGCAATCATGGTGTCGTTTTTGCGTACGGGGTCTAGTTGTAGTCCCACCAAAGGAGTTCGAATTCGAGAATTATGTGGTTGGAGATGCAAGAACATAAATGCTTATCTGTTTATTATTTTATATTCTAAAATTAATATTAAAATTCTTTATTTTATTTTTATAAATTACACCATACATTGATCTTAATTGAACAGAAATACGAACAAAATTATATTTGGTGTTTTTTAGGTACAAATAGCCCAATTTAATGTGAAATCACATTTTTTAAACATTTGAAAAGATAAATATTTTTTTTCTTGATTACCGTGCTTAACATGGTTCAGATTCCATTTTTGACTAATAAAGCATGATTAAATTATCGTTAATACTATAATTATGCTATAATTCTTAGTGGCATGTATTTCCCCCCACATTGTTTGTTCTAAATTGGCAGGTTGAATTTATTGTTACCTTGTCGTTAAAAGAAATAATTAAATAATAAAAGTGGGATTAAGGATAATTAATACATATGGCAAATAAACTTTCATTTCCACATGCACTAATTAAAATGGAAAATAATAGTTAATTAGTCTTTTATCTCGTTTCTTTAACAGATCAAACATTATGTCCTTCAAATGAATGATTTATATAATTACGTTGACTTAATCTTTCATCTCCAATATTTTATAAATTACGTTGCGATATAATTTGGAGAACTGAAATTTTAAACGTTGGAACGGGATTATCGATTCGCAAGAATTGAACATTTTAAAAAATAGTAACTTAAATTTGCATGTGACGGCCGTAATTGAATTCAGACTGGAAATGGTAAACGAATAAATTACTTAAAAAATTAATAATTATTTATGAACGAATCAAATTATAACTACTGACAACCCACTAACTGAAGTGAAACCGAGTCAAAGTAAACTGGCTAGGAATTTTTCAGTGTTAATGTCATTATAGATAAAGAATGATAAAGTGTCAACCACCCTCAACTGCCATCTCATATTCTTTAGGGTGCAGGATGCCAATGGTGTTGAATTAGTGTTCCAATTTATTATGTGATGTAATAAAATCAAATCATTTTATTTAAAAAAATAATGTAAATAATTATATTTGAATAATTTCATTTGGTAAATCATATATATATATATAGAGAGAGAGAGAGAGAGAGAGAGACACACACACACGGGTGATATTAAAAAAAAAAGACTTTTATAACATACAATTTCGTATTTATTTTATCTTCAATCTGAATAATATAGGTTTGAATCATCAAATAATGATAAAAAGGCATTAATTAAAATGAAATTTTTGTCAATCATGTCATACATTTTAATTCATCTTTTATATACTACACAAATATTGTTTGTGGGATTAGTAGGTATATTTTGGGACTATTCACATATATTATTCACTAATAAATCTGTAAACAAATAGCCATAATATTATTGATAATGTTTATGAGATAAACAAATAAGCATAATACTATTAAGAGAAATTGTTTATATTATTTTCATGTATTTTTAATTGTATGGATAGAATAATATGAGTATTGAGTCGAAGAATTTTTTATATTTTTATAATACATAACAAACAAATTAAAGGTATATATCATCGTTAAAAACGTTATTTTAATTAATTAAACGATTATAAATTTTACGATGTTTTAACGTGTTACCGTACATATGATTCATCAATTATTGTAAGATAGAATTAAGTTAAGTGATATTTTAAAAAAGATTAATTAAAAAAATCAATAATTATAGATATTAAATTGTATCTATAAATCACGGACATAAAAAACGTGGCAGCACCAATTATATTTTACTTAAAGTTTCAATCTCAGTAAACACGTTTATTTTGAGATATTATCATCGCCCAACTTGTTAAATGACATTCCCATTTATTCAACACCTTTTTGAAGATAGTTTCTATATAAACCAATTTAATTAAAATTTCAACATAGATAGTTATAAAATAAAATATTTGTTATAAATCTTTATTTATTATTGGAAAGAATCACATCGATGTAAAAAAACTTGAACAAAATGAAAACTAGTTGTTAAAAATGAATTGTTTGTCATTAAAGCTTTTTAATGATGGAAAAAATTTTGTTATCGTTCGTCGTTAAAGTTTCTATTGTTAAAAGTGTTAACAATAGAAAAAATATCCGACTATTAATACAAATAGCGAAAACCATAAATCTTATCATTAAACTAGTAATAAAGATTAATGTTTCTATTATTATAACATTGATTATGGTCGTTAAAAATAGTAATAATGATGATTATTCTTCTTATTATAGTAATATTTATCAATCATTAAATATAATATCAATGATGAATATTTATGATATTATAATAATATCTACTTGTTATTAAATATAATTAAATATAATATTAGCTGTATAAATATTATTATTATTATTATAATCATATTTACCTACTACTAGATATAACAATAATGATTAATATTTTTGTCGTTATTATAATTTTTATTAATTACTAAATATATTATCAATAATTAATATTCTCATCATTTTAGCTATATTTATTGGTCATTGAACATATTATAAATGATGGATATTCCTGTCAATGTAAGATAATTTTTCTGTCATTAAAAATTACAAAAAAAAATATATATATTTTTGTTGCTATAGTTATATTTAATTTATTTATCATTGAAATAACAATGAAGTTTTATAATATGGTAAAAATTAAGTTAATTGTGAAAATTTAATTCTTAGTAAATTTAGTCAAAGCAAGATATATACAAAATATAATTATTAAAATTGATAATATATTAATTATAATAATTATAAAAGCTTTTATATGATCAACAATTATATAAAAAAAAAACTATAAGATTCATATTATTTTAATATCTTTTTATAATCAATATAAAAATATGGTTATAAATGTCATAAAAATCTATGTATTAATTAAAACCAAAACCAATAAAACAAACCAACAGAAAATTTATACAAAAATGTAAATAAAAAAGGCAAACTACAAACAATAAAATATGAGAGGAAAATAGTAGAACATCAATTTGGTTTAATTTTTTTAATTAGATTCAATACTTTTTAATATTATTACATATAGAAATATATAAAGTGACACCTATTAATTTATTTTAATTATTTACCATTAAGAAAAATTCATGAATAGACACAACTTCATCACTACATATTAACTCCTTTACTAGTAAACCTAGTTAAAATGACATCAAGTTCACTTATTGTTCCCATTTTAGCATTCATAATTAATAGTCTATAATGTTCAAATACCATCTAAAACAACCAATCTCTATTATAAAATAAACTTCATAAAAACCACAAAACTGTTTATAACCAATAATCAATATTTTTTATTAATTAATTAGGTTCACCATAAATCTCATGTAAAAAGTTTATGAGTATACTACTTGTGTAACCAAAAATTTCCAAAAAACTTTAACATGCGATAGTCTTAAATATTATCTTGCAAAAAGTTAAATCATTTAGTAAAAGAAGAAAAAGTTTATGATTATAAATAATCACGTGTTTAAAAATAGTTTTGTATCTCGTAATAATAAGAAATAATTAGTCAATATAATTGGATTTGCATTATATTGGTTTATGAAAATAGAATCAAATTACCATCAAACAAAATTATAGCATCAAATCAAAATCAACTTAGTAGTGAAAATTTGGATTAGAATAGAATCAAATATAATTAGCATTGAAATAGTATCGACTTAGTATTGTATATTATCATCAGAATAGAAACAAATATAAGTAAAATCAAAATAAAATCAACTCAAATTAGAATTAGAATACATCGAATAGGATTAAAATCGGATTAGCATCATCTTAGCTTAGCATCGACTTAGAATATGATTCGCATTACAAATCCGAATAGCATCAGATATAATTATCATTGAATTAAATTTGATGCTAATTTGATTATAATTAAAATAAGATTTTATTTTGATACTAATAGGATTAGCAACAGGAAGATTAACATTAGACAATATCTGATGCTAATCCTTTTTAGTACCAGATTAGCATCAGATACTGTTCAATGCTAACTTGCCTTTTTTTCTTCTTGTAGTGTTATTCTAATAATATATTTTTTATTACTAATATCACCTTGTTTAATTTATTAAGTAATAAAAGATTACCATAATTTTTTATTCCCAAGCTATTAAGATAGATAATATAGATGATAATTTAATTATCTCATTTTGTATAGGTATCAAAAGATTACCTTATTAATTTTAATTTTATTACAATTTTACTGTTAAAAAATAAATTTATTTTAACATATTAAAAATATTTAAATAAAATAACATCATAGTATGATTTTATTACTATCAATCAATGCAATAATTATTTATACATATAAATTTATCATTAATCTTTAAGTTAATCTATATTTGAGGTAATTTTTTAATTTTAGTAATAAAAAATTACCAAATATAACGCACCATAAAAGTAATTTTTTATTACCAAAGTTAAAATATTATCAAAAAAAATATATATATAACCATAAAATTTAATGGGTTAAACGAATAAATAAATTTTGTATATATATATATATATATATATATATATATATAATATATATAATTATATTATGTTTAGTTAGTGGTAATAAAAAATATATTATGATATTATTTTATTTAAATATCTTTAAAATGTTAAATTGAATTTATTAAGTGGGGATACAACTGTAATAAAATTAAAATCATCATGATAATTTTTTAAATATTTAAGACGGAATCGGTAATAAAATTACACCTATATTATTTGTCACATTAGTTTGATAATAAAAATATTACGGTATCTTTTATCATTTAAAAAACTGAACAAAATAACATAAATAACAAAAAATAGATTGTTAGAAGTATTTTTTTTTATTATTTTTAAGCAAATGGACCTTAAAAGGAATGTGGTAATTAAATTAGCTTTGTATAACCGGACATATCACCTTAATAATAAAAGATTATCATAATCTTTCGTCACATGACAAATCAAATAATGTTAATAATAATAGATAAACTACTTGACTAATCTTTTATTCTTTGAACTAAATGCATTCTTAGTGTTTAAATATTCAAGTAATCAAATGACTTCAATCCCTTGATATCTAATTAAACGATAAGCCCTCATAAAGGACTTTGAAACAACAAACTTCCCTCTTTTAGTGAATTATTAAGGACTCATTACCGTCGCGTGGGAACATGAAGGGAGGAAGGACCTCAGTCTCTGAGATGAGGTTCCAGGAAGATGCAGAGGGCTTTTTGATTTACTGTTGTGGGCCTAAGAGTTGTTCACAAGTAGGTTTAGCAGTTCAAATTCGTGGGCTGGTCTTTCACTTTAAGTGATTACAAATAGACCTATCGAATATGAACGGCAATTTTTAATATTATTAAATTGGTATGTTGACCCAAAAAACACAAATTAGTTGAAAATTTTACAGTTTCGTCTCCTCTAACTTTCTCTTTCTGGTCTCCATGTTTGACTGCATGAGTCTTGAAATTTTATTTAGGCCAAAGCACTTATCCCCACCCAAGGTTTGATTCCACATTCCACCCTTTAAATTTTAAAAACCCAAACACCCACCCTTTGACTATTTTCCATTCAATTTTGCTAACCTTTTTTGTAAAATAACAAAAATATCTTTATTAAAAAATAAAAATTTATAATAAAATTATAAAATAATTTTTAAATATAAATATATTAAAAAATTAAAAATATTATCAAAATTTTAAAAAATATTTAAATCTTAAAAAATAAAAAAGCAACCACCGCCTCTAAAAGCATTGTCGACAGTAGTCGTAGCTGATAATTGAACTAGGTGGCCAAAAATAACTATCTAGTTTTAAGGATGACCATGACTATTTTGTTTAGCGATAACAATTAGATTTGATCGTCTCTTATTTTGGAGAAGACAACCAAATCTGATGACTTTCGCCAACTATCATGATTGAAAATGGTTCGTGGGGTTAAATAGACCATTTTCAAATATTTTTTATCGTTTTTGCTAACAAAGACGGTCAAATCTAACCGTCTCCTTCAAAATAAAAGACAATTGATCTAACTATTTTTATCAAATGACGCGGTCAGATTTAGCCACTCTTAAAATCAAGTGGTTGTTTTCGATCATTTAGTTCTATTATTGATGACTACTGTTATCAACACCAACGACGGTAGTTGCTTTTATTTTTTTTGTTTTTAATATATTTAAACATTTTATATAATTTTTAATATTTTTAATTGTTTTTAATATTTAAATAATATTTTATCTTTTTATAAAATTTATTTATTATTTTTTAAAGTTTTATTAAAAAATAATTAAAATACCCTTCTGACTATTAAAACTTAATTATTGATAGTTAAATTTAATATTAACTTTGATCAATGAGTGAGTGTTTGAATTTTAAAAAATGAAAAGGTGAAAATTTTTCATTGAATGAAACTTTGGGGTGAGACTATGTCCCCTGGCCTATTTAGGCCTAGCTTTGTTTACCATCAAACAATGAAGACGAGCACGAAATGCATACTAAGTAGTCTGTGATAGGCCTGGCTTTGTCACATAAAATACAAAGCCATGGTTGTTATTAATATTAATAAATGTTTTTTTTCTTCCATGATTAGTGAAATAATATATTAACATTATTTTTGCATAGATTTTTATTTAAAATATTAATATTAATATTAATAAAATGTTATTTTTGTTTATTACCAGCGAAATTGTATCTGAACATTATTTTTTGCGATAACTTTGATGACATTTATGCGTATATATGTCTTTAAGATGCAAAGCTGTGCAGTTGTATCTTAACATTATTTTCTACAATAATTTTGATTATATTAACACATAGATGTCCTTAAATACAAAGGCATATTTGATACTAGTTTCAGTAAATGTTACTTTCCTCAAGAAACATGACTTAATAGTAACGAAAACAGACTACAGACAGTGAATGTGTTTTCTCAAGAAACCAAACAAAATAATTTAACCTAATTCTCATTTGATTAGAGATCATACAAAAGAAAAAATGCAAAATTTCGCACACATCTTATATATTTTTTTGTTAAGTAATGGAAGTAACAACAATCCCCAATATATTACGGATGCCGCATGAACAGATCAATTCGATGACATATTATTCGTAAGTTTTTTGTGATTTGAAAATCTTATCTAACATGCTTTCATAATTTTGAAAATAAATACAACTTCACCACATTAATATACGATTGAATGGATAAGGTACTACGAAAAGAAAATATAAATATTATTCACAAATTTTATGACTAATTACACTATATATTTTCAGTGATATTTCATTACCAGATGTCAGGCTGCAATCTAAGAATTGGGGCTACTTAAAAGGGAAGAATATGAAAAATAATTTTGGGATGCTTAAAGATAGATATATCAAAATTTAGCCACGTTTCTTAGATAAGCCTTTTACTCTCTTTTTCGGAAAAAAAAAATGATAAATTGATTTGAAGAATAAATCTAAATCAGAAATACTGAAGGTAGAAACAATTCAAGGAACCAAGCAAATCCATATAATATAAATTTATAACTGATTTTTAAGTTTCACAATCATATAATATAAATCCATATACAATTGATCAAGATCTCAATGTAAATTTAATATAAAAATTAATCATATAATAATATTAAAAAGTGTAAAATTTATATAGATTTCACCTTAATTTTATAGGATGGAGTCCGTTAGAACAGAGCCATTGACACAAGGCGAATCCTTCCATTCAGCAAAATGTGACCTCAAAATTTTTCTCGCTTTATCTTTCAGATAAACTGCGGAATCAGCTTGAAGAACTTTACAGAGCTTCATCACAGCTCCAACTTTTAACATTTCTTGAAGAACCGAATTGTTCCCACCTGAGAATTTACTTATCAATGACAAAATCAAAATGGCTCGATCGTCGCTCGCCGGAGAAACCCTCAAGATCCTCTTTGTCACCACCGCAACGCCACCTTTGTGACTCAGAAACTGTGCTCGTCCATCGGCACAGCAACATAAATGAAACAATATGCCTAAAACAAGCTCAGTGATTCGCCTTTCAGGAGCGGATAATTCAAGCTCAATGAGTTCAAAAACGGCGCCAGATTGCACCATCAAAACCCTATTTCTTCCCCACGGACAAGCGTCTGATAAGACATGTAAAGCTGCGTTGATTCCTTGTTGATTTATCCCTTGTCGAAGAACCGAAATAATCTTCTGAAACAACTCCAGTTTTAGCCTCTCTAAAACGGTGGAGCTAGCCGTTGAAACGATGCATTTCAATACGATCAATGCATGAGATTTGATTATAAAATCGTTCTCCATTTCTTGCCCTAGAACCCACGTCAGAGCTTCGAGGATTTTATCGATGTCAATCTGGACAAGCTTTGTTTCAGCCGAAGGAAGTCGAAAAAAATGAAGAATACTTAAGGCTTCTTCTAAACCAACCACTGATTTTCTTTCAAAACATGTTACTAAAAACTCTAAAATGGCTTTCGGCAATCCAACATCTGTCATGTACTTTCTGTTTCTTTCATTCTCCGCCGCCAGAATTTCCAGTTTCCTTAACGTTTGAATTTGATCGAGCTGAGGACGCCAGAGATCTTTGATTAGTTTGATGATGTGGAACTTGTTGAGGGGAGTCTTCGGAGTGGGGATTCGGTCGACGCCGAGGGCGGCGTTTTCAATGCACCAAGCTTGAATCAAACGACGGAGAGTGTGATTGGGCGTCAAATCGGAGTCTCGCGGCAGGGGCTGTTTGGTGACGGGACACGTGGTATTTTTGCCTTTGAAGAGCCAATGTTCGATGCTCTCACGATCGTAGGTGATGCCGGTGATGGCTGTGACGGGATCCTTCATGATTTGGAGAGAAATAGGACAAGTGAAATACTCAGGGACCTCGATATCTTCCATTGAAACTCAACGAAACGAAGATGAAATCACAGAGAGAATTTAATAAATTATGAAGAAGTTGCTTGAATAATGATGGTGATGATGAATTTGAGTGTGGAAATGGGGAGGATTTGAAAGAGTGAGAATGGTAAGAGAAATCGGCTAATTTTTATTGACAAATTTGATGGAGAAAAGCAGTAGTGGATTCAAACTGGTCAGAAGTTGTCTTGTGTACGATAATAATTTTAATTTTCTAATGCATTAAATCCATTTCAATGGAGCCTTCGGTGGTCAAAGAAAGGGTTCAATCGTTTTCTCCGAAGAAACTAAGTACACCCAAATATTTTAAAAACTAACAAATACACCCCAAGTTAAAGTACGCCTGTATTTTTTCAATTTTATTTTGGATTTTTATATGATTTAAATAAATAAATGAAAATATTATATAATTACACAAAAAATATGGTAGTATTTTTGTTGTGAATTAATCCTTAATTGGATGTTTTGGTTACTGTTACATAGCTTTGAGAGTAGTAACTTTTCTAAAACCTTGAGGAGGATATTTAATAAACCCGTCAAAGAATCAGATAAGCTAGGTGGATATGCCTTGGCCGTATCCAAATCCAACGTAACTGCCGGATTATTTATAATACTTTTAATTTAATTTTGTACTAGATCGAGATCTATGGATTAATAAATAAATATTATTCATAAGATCTCTTTCTATATTGTATATAAAAAAAAGTGGTCGACCAAGAGAACAATTCCCAGAATATATATATATATATATATATATATATATGCGTGTATGTATGTATGTATGTATGTATATAAGCTTAAACACACACGAGGAATAACATTTTTCAAAGAATATCAATTAAAATCTTTGAGATTTTGGTTGATATTTATCATAATTTTATATTTCTTCGTCAATGATATCCCTCTTATATCTATTGTCAATTGGGGGGACATTTTCGTATTTTTAGTATAACTTTAAATACTCAAAAGCAATTTAATTGTTGGTGTTGTTGACATTTTGAAAGCACTATGTTGAAAATACTGACTAAAAAATCACAGGATTTACGTGAAATATTCACCTTAACCTAGTGAAATTTTCCTTCAAAAGTCATTACAAACTCGGTGATCTAATTCACCAAAAATTTGTACTTATGAAATATAATCTGTCACAACATGTCTTGTTATTCATATTATATAAATATGAATGAATAAACATTATATGTTCAGAATTCCATATTTTAATTTAAAATTGTATCCTGACAGTTATGTGTTATTGATCATTTATGTCAGGATTGCTCTTTGAATTATACAAATATATTCTTGTATTTATGATGTAAAAATTTGGATTGAACTGAATAAATATGATATTTGAAGCGTAGGTAAAATGAATAAAATATTGAGACCAAATCAAGTTCTTGGGATTAACTTTATGCACTAGGAGTCTATCGATATTAATGTAAACAAGTTATTAAATCAGATAAATTGTCAAAGAAGTAAATATCATTTGTCATCTTAATAAATACCTTTTGAACAGGTATCTAACAACCAATAAGACGAATGAAAAAAATACTAATTACTGCAATAAGATCATCGTATTTCTTCAAAAAACTTGTTTTTAGACCTATTTCACTGGATTATTGTCCCTAAATCGATGTACCTCGCTTTATATATTATCTGAAAATTTAATTTCATCCACATTTTGAACATATATATATCACTAAAGCTAGTCCCATAATAATAATAATAAAAGTCATCTCAATAATTCAACTTATTCAGGTGGAATGGTTTCGTTTCGGGTCCACAGAAGAATTAGCAAACCCTAGCTAGCTCTCCATAAGAACAGTCTTTTTTTAAATCAAGTGAAGAGCATGATGCATGGAAATGCAAATGGTCAAAAAATCAAAAGCGATACGCTCGATGCACGTTCCAAAGTCAAAAAGTCAGAGTCAACGGTGGGTTTACTTGAGTAAACTCTTACAATTGCTATTATTATTGTTATTATTCTGAGAACAATACTTCATCCAATCTTGATCCAACCTGTACTTTAAAATATTAAAATTTATCCCTCACTAATTTAATAAATGTTAATTAATCGATTAATTAGAACTTTTTTTAATCGTTACGAGTAGGATGTCTCTCATTTTAATATTATCTCAGTTTTAAAAGCCCAAATTCTGGCTCTAATAATCCTTTTTTTTTTTTTTTAATAGTTGTTACAAGTATGGGGGGCATATCTCAATACTGTGTCTGCAAAACTTAAACGATGAACCTAAACCCTGCTGGGGAAAAATTAGTTGATTGCTTCCTATCTCATTGCCCCTCTTAACAACCCATAGCAGCTATGTTCTCGTCTCCACCATTCCCATTTGTTCAAATTTCAATCCTACCTACAAGCTTCCCTTCTTACCCTATATTTCTTTAGAAAGTAGAAAGTTATTTTATGTAGAACATATTCATTTGAATATATATATGTGATCATATTAGGTGTATTAATACAAGAATGACTTTAAAGAAGATAACCCTCCGAAAAAATGGATATATTGATTTTCAAGATATAGGCTAGTGTTAATGGAAGTAGGAAATTGTTGAGAGAGCTGTTAGTTTTCCTCTCTCAAAACTCACTATTTTTCCAATATTCAAAAATCAGTTTTGGATAAGAGCTCTATTTATCTTCTTGAGTAAATTGAAAAGTTAAAAGAAGAACGCGTTGGGTACGGTTATGACAGTAAAACTTGTAAGTAAAACAAAAATACATTTTAAAATTTTAATCTAAACATACATTCGACCATAACCCATCCTAAGATTCGTTTATAGGACTCAAAATACGTTCATATTTCAGAACCAACCATAGGAGATATATAATTTACTTACTTTTGTTGGTGGCTTTTTCATCTTTATCAATTGCGAGAATGTGCAAATTGCTCCTAATCTAAGCAGAGGAGGGAACTTTGATATCCGCATGAGACATTTGAGAGAATGGAGACTATGAAGCATTGGAATCTACTAGGAGTCTTGGTGAATGCAATAGTGTATGGTGCTTTATGGAAAAGTGACAAAATTCTTGAAAGGTTGAAAAATGATTCGTTTATATACGTTATGGTAGAGACGAATTTATTTGAGCTAAATAAATGTAGTGACAAAGAAAAAATAAAGAAGACACAAATTTATATGGTTCAACATAAGCCTATGTCCATGGGCGAAGGGAAAAAAGAATCTACTAATAAAATTGAAGTGTATAAAACCATATGTAGAGATTTAACAGTCAAACCCTAAATCCAAATACACCTAATGAGCTTTCCTCTCATATAACCTAACATGACTAGACTAGTTTGTTATTAAAAAAACCAAATTTGTCGCAAATAAGAAGGGATTACAAACTCTCTTGGCTGCACTTTTAAATCTCTTTCGCTTTCACCATTTACTTGACCAAATAACCTTATTTATATACACAGATTACAAAAACAAAAAGGAAAACCAAATCCTCACAATAAAAAGGATTTATCCTCGTTAAGCCAAAGATTAGGCCAATCTTTTTGCTTTATGTGGTTGTTAAATTCAAGACATAATTAATAAATCTTCACCTTGACTTGAATTTTGTGCAAAATTAGTAGATTTCACTCTACTTCTCCACTAAGCCTTTATGGGCATGCATCAAATACAAAAAATGCCAACTAAGTTCAAGAAATGCTTAAACTTACTCATAGGAAGTGGTTTAGTTATCATGTCAGTTGGATTATTTGTAGTACCAATTTTTTTTATAGTAATATTACCTTGTGAAACAATATCACAAACAAAACAGTATTTCACTTAAATTTGCTTTATCCTCTCATAAAACATTTGATTATTTGTTAAGTGATGTAACATTTTAAGGTTAGAATGATCTTTTTAGGTTATGGATTAGGGTTAAAAAAGATATTTTATAGTCAAAGCAAATTTAAAAGAGTTAAGAGGATACGATAGTCTTTCAAAAGCTTTATATGACCTATGCTTGAAGTACAACTGTACATCCTTTGGACATACACTTGTATGTCCCTTGAGTTGTGGAGCATGACTGTGCACCTTAGTGGCACATGATCATGTGTCTTTTTTATGTCAGTGCAACTATATAAAATAGAGAGATTACATTTTTAGCTAGTTTTATTCATTTCTCTTCTTCTTCTTTGTTCAGCTAACCATAACCAAATTGAAGATCAGGGAAAAGTCAGTTAAAGTTAATAAATTCAGCTAGGATTGAATTAGAGTTTGAGAGGTAGAAAACCTTAGCAGTTTTAGATAAATATTTCCTTATCTCTTTCTTATTTCCATAACATGTATCATGCTAGATGAGTCTAGTTAGTGATAACAACATGTTTTAAGTTTAATAAATTTGACTTTAAGATGATAATGATGAGTCAATGTATGATAGTCACCTGTTGATCTAAACTGAACTCATTAAATAAACCTCTTAACTAAATAACTTCTTTTATAGTTTCAATAAGTACCCTGTACTCAGCTTTTATAGTGGATACTGCAACTAGAGATTGTAAAGTACTTTTCTAACTAATAGCATTACTACTAAAAACAAACACATAGCAAATAATAATAGATCTCCTTTTATCAAGATCACTTGTATAGTTTGAATTAACATAGCCAACCACATCACTTTTACTTTTCCCAAACTCAAAATAAGAATTAGTAATGCCTTGTAAGTATCTTAAAATTGTTTTCAAAGTTTGCCAATGCTTTTTACCAATATTAGACATGTATCTACTAACAATACTGACTACATGTAAAATGTTAAGATGAGTGCAAACCATAACATACATGACATTACTAACTGTACTAAAGTAAAGAACATATGACATATACTTGATATCTTTTTTTGACTATGGTGACAAAGTTGAGGTGAGTTTAAAATAGGTAGCAAGTAAAGTACTTATAGGTTTAGCATTTTTCATCCTAAAACGTTTTAAGACTTTTTCAACAAAACGCTCATGTGTTAGATACAATTTACCTATAGTTTTATCTCTTTGAATCTCTATAACTAATATCTTCTTTGTTGCTTTTAAAACTTTTATTTAAAATACACTTATCGATTCTGCTTTTAACCTATTGATCTTAAACATATTCTTGGCAACATTAAACATATCATCAACATAAAAATAACAAATAAATGAATGAGTTATCATTAAAATTTCTAAAATACACACAAATATCATACTGGCTCTATGAATAGCCATGTCGAATCATAAAAGAATCCAATTACTTATACCATTGTCAAAGAGATTGTTTCAAACCATATAGTGATTTCTTAAACAAGCAAATGTGGTCTTCTTTACCTTCAATCTCAAAACTTTCAAGTTGTTATGTGTAAATTTTCTCCTCAAGCTCACTATCTAAAAAGATAAATTTAAATTCAATTGTTCTAACTCCAGGTCATACATAGCAACTAATGTAAATGAGACATGAATAGAGCTATGTTTAACAACAGGATAGAAAACATCATTAAAATCAATTCCATAAATTTGACTATAGCCTTTTTAAAATAATCGAGCCTTGTATCTAGCATCTTTAAGACCTGGAGTGCCTTTTTTCTTCTTAAAGACCCATTTGTAACCAATAATCTTCTTATCTTTAGGCAATTTGACCAATTCCCAAGTCTTGTTCTTATGGAAAGACTCCATCTTTTCTTGTATAACAACTAACCACTTAGCTAAATTATCACAAGAAGTTAAATTATCATAAGAAATAGCCTCTGAATACATAGAAGGTTTATCAACGCCATCTATTTCTTATGCCATATCTAATGCATATGCTACATAATTTGTATCTAATAATCTCTGAGGTATTTTCTTCTTTCTCTTCAACTTATTCTTTACAATAGATACCTTTTTTGTGATGATACTTCTATCTCAATATGATTAGATAACTGAACTGGGTCTTGACTTGTTGATAAGTCAAACACTTAACTACAAAATCTACTATGTCTCTTTTCATACCTAATCATAAAAAATCTCTCATAAGATCCTGATATATTTTATTACTACTTAGATGTATACTATATTGTATACTTCATCCAAAATCCTTTGTTTCAAATTCCTAAAAGTGGTATGATATAATAGACAATAAGGCAAATTCAATTGGTGTTGTCGCTTGTTGTAATCAGTGCAGGAAAAGTAATGTTTTTTACATATATATTTTGATATATATATTTTTATAGATTTTGATTATGGCCAAGAAAAAACCTTGCAAAAAAAAAAAAAAAAAAAGGACAAAAAAAAAAAAAAAAACAAATTAAGTCACAAGGATTGAGAGTTTATCACCATTTCCTACAAACGAAGGAAACACAACGGTTCTTATTAGGTATTAGCATCATAATAAGAGTTTATTGGTGTCATTTCAAAGTATCTAAACTTTTTAACATAGTGTTCTTGTGACAAGAATATACCACAATTGTTCATTATGATTTTAATACCCAAAATGACATTAGTTTATCCGATATCCTTCATATCAAATTTAGAAGCACAAAATTGTTTAGCACTATGTACTATATCAAGACTAGTGCCAAATATCAATATGTCATCTACATATAGACTAATGATCACATGTTCATCATCAATACATTTTGTATAAACACATTTGTCACCCTTATTGATGAAGATCCATTACTTATTATAACTTGATCAAATTTCTCATGCCACTATTTTGGTGCTCATTTAAGGTTATACAAGGACTTTCTTAGCTTACAAACTTCATTTTCAAGTCCTAGGACCATACACCTCTTAGGTTGCACCATACAAATTTCTTCTTCCAAATCACCATTTAGGAAAGTTGGTTTGACATCCATCTGGTGAATAAAGAGTTTGTGTTTCAATTGTTTGTTGTAGTCACTCCATCAATCAGGTAATTTCCCAATCAATGAACCTGCAATGAAGTTTTTTGTAATATATTATTCTCTATTCTTAAGTCCTCCAATCGCTTGTGGTATTCATTTATTTAAGTTTTTGATTCATTGTCATCGATAATCTCTTATCTATAATAATTTCCAATGAGAAATTTTTGCTTCCCAACATCTTCAGCCTTATGCTTTGTAATCATTGATTCCTAAATCACCTTGTCTTTTTAGTAATGGCAATATACGTCAAATAATTCATTGGATAATGTACTAATAAGTGTATGTTGACATACCTTTTTAGCGTGAACCAAAGCATTTGAATTTACTTCAGTCTTAGAATTACTGAGTGCCCATGCCATGACATGCATATCCAAAATTGAGAAGACCCTTTCTTGCCATGTCTTGAAATTTTGTCCTTCAAACATCTCAATTTTAGATATGTTAAGAAAAGGGTTGGCGTATGTGATAATGGGAGTTGCTGCAACAGTGATGTTGGCTATGTTGTTAACAACCCCTACAGCATTGAGAGGAATCTCAACATTCTTCTTAGCGACATCTGCAACATTATTGTTGATAGGCTCCACTATCCGTAAGATTGTAGTAGAAATTGGAGAAAAAGATGAAGTAAAATATAAGCTAAGGCTTGTAGAAAAACACTGGCCTTAAAGATAATTTTCGCTCCTCTCTAAGGTGCATAGAATTGATTGTGGTTATCTTCCAAGAATACTCAGGTCTTCTGGTTTTGTGCACTCAAAAGCTAGGAAACAGGGAGTATTAATAAAGGAAAAAAACCTAGCATTTAAAAAATAGTCAAATATTATATTTATCACTTGTAATCTGTGGAGTTTTAAACTCATTTAAGTAATGTTGGTTGGAAACCAATTTTTAAATACAAAGTAGAAGCAAGATAATAGACATGATTACATGAGAACAAAGGGGTTATAATAAAGATGTTAGTGGATAGAGAGTTGAGAAAAAATTTGGAGAAATAAAAGGTAGTGGACAAACCAAGTTAAAATAAGATAGCTTAATGACCTATAGTAAATAAAAATGAATTAACAAAATAAATTCCTTCTTAAAATATCTACTAAATTTATAACAAATTCCACATAATTTTAGATAAGTTGAGATTATATAGATATTTTGTTAAATTTTGTAGGTAAGGATTGTTCTAATGAGATTTTATGTGATTTTTTCCCATTAATAAATGTGTATTTCAGTCATATAAACTATAAATTATTATATTCTATCTGTAACTTTTTAGAGAAGCAATATAATTCATTTTGAGGTTGTTTGCAATTGTTATTTATTGAACCGTGTCTTTATTGGTTGATGACAAGATTAAATTTATTAAATTTTAAACGAGAATTTAGTTTAAAATTAATTAGCAATTGCTTAATTACCAAACTTATTGTTAATTAATTAATGAAGTCTTAAGACTTTCACATAATTGTAACCAACTTAATTAAATGAAAGGATAATATTATACATGCAAAAAACTTAATAAATTTTAAAAAATAAAATAAAATCAATGCTACATCAATTTATACAATAAATTAGTACAATTTTTCTACACGTATGGTATTACTCTAAATAAAAATATGAATCTGATGAACTATTAAATAGCAAGTTTCATCGTATATTTTCTGTTCACACTTTGTATTATTATCATTAATAATTTGTTATTTATTGCTTGCATATATAGTTTGAAAGGACGTGTTCATATGTATAAACATCATAATTATGTCGACCAATTATATCTGTTACCATGTTAATGATATAAGCATTAAAATTATTGTATTATTATTAATTGAAGGTTAAGATATAGATGAAGTATAGTGGGAACTTTTTAATATAAAATCATCAATTTAATTACTTTATTAATCGGTTTAATTATATGACTAGCCAACATAAGATCAAGCATTAAATTCTCTTTGTTATAGGATCAAGTCAGTTATTTTTCTAAGAATTTTTTTTTTCATATGTAACAAATTGAAGTTTATCCATATATTATGGCAAATAAACATTTTTCTAAAATTCAAAAATTCGAATGCAGTTGGTGAAGAAACAATAGATTACTACTGGGCAGGTGGCACACAACTTCTTAGTAAGAGTTGAATTGCTTTGGCCAAACATATCGGCTGGTCATATCAATTCTTGCTTTGATTCTCAGGCCTTTCAAAGTCAACTAAATTTGTTTGTTTCTGGAACATTGATTTAATTTCTATATTTGTTTAGTTATTTATTTATTTTCTAATAATACTGCTGCCACTAAACAACAAATATTAAAGAATAAATTAGCGAATAAAAAACAAACAAAAGTCTTCATTATTCCTCTTATTTCCAAAAGAAAAAGAACTTACGATCACTAACTTCAGTGCTCATATCTATTAGTTGCAAACAAGAAATATAATCCTTCGATAATTGATTTTCTTCAAGGCTCTTCAATGTAGATCTAATTATCTTTAATTAAATATATACACTATAAGTTTAAGGTTTAGAATTTGCAATATAAGGTACAAATTCTTTTCTCGTTATAATGAATGAAAGAATCAAAGATTTGTCTAAATTAATAATATACATATTTTGTAATAATGTTTCTTTTGTAACAATTGAATCCACATCTTAAAAAATAAACAATTTCGATCAAGTAATTGTAACCCATTTACTAATGTATACAAATGGGTCTTATGATGGATTTTTTAATTCTTATATACATTAAATATTATTAAGACTTTTTTTAAAATTTGAATATTTGTTTATTATCACTAAAAAAAATGATGACAAAAAATTTCAATTATAAGCCTTCGAAATTGATAACATTAAAGGCTTAGGAGTTGATTTGAGCTTAAGTTAGGTTGAGCTTAATTGCGAGTTTGGCTAGTTCAAGCTTAAAATGAGTAGTCATAAGTCAACCCTTAAACGAAAACAAAACTTTCAATCACTCACAAGGACAAGAACCACACGCTTATAAACTGAATAATACCCTTAACAAATTTTATTAAAAATCAAGACTTCTTTTTAAATGACAACAGAAACTAGGTTTTATACAACCCTATAACTTAAAACAATTTATAGTTATTTGTTCAATCACAATCATTAACATCTAACCACCAAAACAGACTTACACCACTCAATTGTAACTAACTAAAATCAATCTAAAACTCCTGACAGTGAGACATAAGAGGAGAACATAGAACAAAAAAAAAAAAAAAAAGAACTTTGTTTCTCGAGCAAGCAACATGACTTTTGATAGAACTAGCCTTCATTTGTTTCATTTCCTTCAAAACATTGTATCACTTCTACCTACTAATAGTCTTTAGCATAACACTGTTGCATGTCACCTACCACATTATCGAAACAAATAACAAAAAATTATCATTTTTCACATCCTCTCTCAAGTATAAACCCATAGTTTTTGCTTGACAAGAAGAATGATAATCTTGTATATAATGAGTACTAACTCAGTATAATACCAATATACAATATAACATAACAAGAACAATATCTGAAAAATCTCTTGAATGTTTTTCCAGAACACAAAACTCTTTGAAATTATATCAAGACTATGTCCAAGCACATGGCCATATAATACCGCCTCATAACTATTCGATGGAGTTACGTTCAAATCATTTCTAGCCACCTAATAATATAGTACCACTTCATAACTCTTCCCTGGAGTTATATCCAAGTTACATTCAGCTATTCAAACTCATCTCATGACTCCTCCATCTCATTTGCTGCTTTACTCGTTTCTAGCACGTTTGCACACATATTCAACTTACTTCTAGTTGAATAAACCTGGCTATTAACATTGGCTTGGTGAAAACATCAACAATTTGACATTCAAAAGGGATATAATGGATTGATATAACATTAGATGCTACCTGTTATTTAACATAGTGCACATCAATTTCAATATGCTTTTTCCTACTATGTAGAATAAAATTTAAAGCTAGTAATTTAACTCTTTGATTATCACACCATACTATAACCTTTTTAAGGCATGTGACTTGTATCTTTGTCAACAAGTTATTCAACCAAACAACTTCTATTGCAGCTTGATTAAGTGCTCTATATTTAGCCTTTGTGGTTAACGATGCTATAACTTTCTATTATTTAAAACCCTATTGTACTAAAATGTTTGCAAAAAACATACAAAATCCACTAGTGGATTTCCTATCATTTAATTGTCCTGCCCAATCAGAATCCACACATACTTTTATTTGCATATAACAATTGATCAAAACATGATCTTATATCCTAAGGTCCCTTAACATACCTCAACACTCTCTTGTAAGTTTGTAATTGTAATTGTGTAAGAGACAGTAGAAACTGACTTAGCTTATTTACTACAAAAGCTAAGTCAAGTCTTGTTAAAATGAGATACTGCAATGCTTCTATTGTGTTTCTATACAAGGTAGGATCATCATATACTTCACTATCCTTATTGTATAACTTTATACGTACTATCATAGGGGTTGAATATGGATGAGATTCATACATCTTTGTTTTGATCAACAAGTCAATTGTATACTTAGCCTGACTCAAATGCAACCCTTCCTTGGTTCTAACAACTTCCATTACTATAAAATAATTTAGATTTCCTAGCTTTTTCAATTAAAACTTTTGATTCAATTTAGTTACTAAAGACTTTATATAGTCGGAATCTATCCTAGTTAACAATATAACATCCATATAGACTAATAAATACGCAACCAGTTCTTTGTCCTTCAAAACATATAAACTAGTATCTGACATAGAATTAGCAAACCCTTTTCCTTACAAAACACCTTGTCATACCAAGCCCTAGGGGCTTGTTTAAAACCATATAAAGTTTTAATCAGCCTACATACATTATCTGGTTTTTTAGAATCAGTAAAGCCTTGAGGTTATGTCATATAAACCACTTATTTCAAAGTACCAATTAAAAAAGAGTTATTATATCTATTTGATGCATTGCCTAGTTGAAACATACTACCAAGGAAAAATAACCTTATGTTTACATGTTTTACTATATGACTAAAAGTTTTCATGTATTTTACACTTAGATGGTAGCGAAACCCTTTTCCCACTAATCTTACCTTAAACTTCTATAAAGATCCATTAACATTCAGTTTAGTTTTATGTACCCATTTATGATACACTACATGCATATTTTTAAACCATGGAACTAACTCCCAAGTATTATTCCTTTTAAGTACCTCAAACTTAGCACTCATAGCCTTAATCCATTGTGGTTTACTTAAAACTTCTTCTACTATCTTGGGTTTTTTCAATTTTCAACTTTCATTCTTGCTTAGAAACACTCTTAGAGCTAATAGGAAGCATATTTTAGACCTCATTATCATTAGATGACCCACTTATAACTTTAGGTTTACAAATCTTTAATTGATTATTTGCCTTTTCACTAGGATGAATCACTTCAAAAATAAATAGTGGAAGCTAACTTTAAAGAGACTACAGTTTAAGGAGACACCAAATCATTGGAAACCAACTTAAGTCTTTGGGTTGTTGTGACTACTTTTGGTGGTACTACAAGTGGACTTTGAGTCTTATTTCAACTATAAGAAACCTTAGAAAGTGACACTATTTTTTATGAAGAACAAACTATTGTATCTGTTACAGACACACTAGATGTTGTCATCTTTGAGACACTAGCTGGAAGAAATACATACCCTAGTGTGAACAATGAAATTTCTCTGTTATAACCAATAATAGTTTTAAGAACTGAGAATCTATTTTAAAAGGAAACTTAGATTCATCAAAATTGACACTAGTAGTAACAAAAATAATACCAAAGATTTTAAGGTGTGTGTGGTGTGCGAATGGGTCTCCTTGGGAGACTACTTCATGCGTAATGCAAGAAGCAATGGAAATATGAGATTTTTATGTAAACACAACTATGTGTCCAATCGTATTCCCCAACTGAGTTCCTATTGCCATATATAAAGTCAATTTCATCTTTATTAGATACAATATCTCACCCAAATTTTCTTCCTTTTTTAGAGAATCTTAATCTTAGGAGAGAAAGAGAGCAGTTAATAACACTCAATCAAGCTAGGGAGAGAGATTCAGTTTGTAACAACCATAGGTAAATGTTTTCCTAACATTGTCCCTTGTTTTCTTTGAGATTTAGATTGTGGTTTTGTTGTATGTTAGGTTAGACATATGTATGATGGTTCCGTAACATGCAAGCATGCTAATAAAGTGAGTTAATGAGGAACTTTTAAAAATCTAAAGATTTAAAAGCATGTATATATGTGTTTATGTTTGGACATATTTTCTTTGAGGGTTTGATGCTTTTTTGTGATATTGGGTGTTATTAATGCTAATAACATGTGCCTTATAGCATGAAAGGAGTATCAAAGTGTTTAGGATGAGTTTAATTGTGGTTAATTAAGTTTAGGTATGGTTTTATGTATTACAGAGGCCATATTGTCGAAGTAGAGCATGAAGCATGACTGTGCACTTGACAACACACGATCGTGTAATCATGTTTTTGGGTACCTCACGGCCGTGTATATGCATGCATAAGTAAGGTGAAAAAATAAATGTCTTATAGGGACATGACCGTGTGATTGAAGGTCACAATCGTGTATCTGCTTTAGCTATGTATAATCATGCCTAAGGGAAGGAAAATGGTCTGCAAGCTTATGTAAGGCTTAACTCATGATTATGTGCTTGTGCACAACTATGCTTCTAAAAAAACACAATTGTGTAGCCTTAGTAAATTGTAAAGTATATAAGCAAAACATAGGATATCATATACTAGTCAACTTTACTTGCATAAACTCACAACCAGACAATATACATAACTCCTAATTTGAGTAAAAACCCTATACAAGTATGATAAGCTATAAAATAAAAATAAAAAGCTTTCATAAATACGATGAACATATTCAAAACAGTATATAAGGTTAGAGAATCAGAAAACTTTTAGTAAGTTATGCCTGAATAAAACTATAATAGTAAAGTTAGTTTCCACAACATATAAATAGAAAAAGATATAATAAAACATCATGCATGATGGAAATTTATATGACATGACATGCCATATAATGCTTTTAGAAATGGGTCAAGAGATCTACCCACATGTTTTTAAATAAAAGCATGAATACGAAGGGACACCTGTGAGTACGCATACCCACCAAAGAGGGAAACCATTATCCATGATGTGAGAAGACATTTATATATATGCTGGTCATATGTCAGATTATTAGTTATTAGCTATCAGAGATCAGTTATTAGTTTCTAGATTACAAACTTAATTTAGTCTCAAATATTAGCATTAGCTTACCGATCAGTATCATTTTAGTTAAAACTCACATGACCAAAGTGTCAAATTCTTGTATTCATCAGTCTAATCAGTACAACAAATTTTTTTAGATATTTTTCAAATACTTAAAGAAATCAGTTTTTTAGCTTTTACATTATTTTAGGATCTCCAGATCCTAGTCAAGTTTTTAGAAAAATGTTTTCAGTAAACAGGTCCAACGACAACAACATGATTTTTAGCATATCCCATATTATGACATACCTCAGACATTATAGCAAGAATTCAAGTATAAATTAGCATAAGAAATTATGAATAAAGATTGAAAAACATGTTGATGATAAACATGAAATATCAGATAAAGGTATAATAGATAAGAATTATATGGCAAACTAGAAAGAAAACATGAAATCAGATGGTGTCAGCAACAAAACACAAACATTTATGAGTATACATATGCTCCCGTGTGTATCCAAATTTTGTAGCAAAGAAAAAAGGCGATGAGTTAGAAAAGTAATGATTTGTTTTGACCATGAAAGTAGAACAGTCTAAAACTTGCTTGTGGATAGAGATAGAAAAACACTTACTAAATGATTTATCACTCACCCTTTTCAATTTCCTTTCTTTGTAAGTCAGTTAGTTAGATGTTGAGTTGGGACACGTGATGGTTATGAGTAGGACCCAGTTTTGCCAAATGGTTCTATATGGCTCGCATGCCTTATTTTGCTCTATATATGTATACACAGATTTTACTACTCTTCTGTACATGGTGTATAGTTTATGCAAATGTTGTATAATGTTTTCAATAAAATAAAGGCATGATATTTATCTACATAGTATTTTTATTCATAGTAGTGTTTTATATTAAAGAAGATTATGTTTGCATAATTTTAGAAAGATTGAGTGGGATTTTTGCTATATATGATTGATGATTGATTTTAGTGAATATATATATATATATATAGTAAAAAGTAATATATAACAATGAATTTCACAAATAATCTGGTTTTTGCTTGAATAACATTTGAAAAGGTGATTCATTCCCTAAGATAGATGTTGGCAATCTATTTATCAAAAAAATTACACTATAAAAGGTTAACCACTAGTGATTCAAAGACATCCTAGATTGTGACAATAGAACTAGTTTTGTTTCTACAATGTGTATATGTTTTCTCTTAGTTCTACCACTTTACTGATGAGTATGTAGGCATGGGTGTTTGAAGTTAATCTCATGATTAGCTAAATAACTACTTAAACTTTTGTACTCTCATCTCTAATCACTGAAGATTTTTTAATGTTTCTTTCAAACTAAGTTTTAATAAACTTATGAAATTGAATAAATATTAACCTAACTTCCTATTTCTGTTGTAAAAGAAATACCTAGGTAAATCATCAATGAAATAAACATAATATCTAAACCAAACCTTTTGTGTTTATGTTTCAAGAGTCTATAATTCTTTAAGAATAGATCTTACACTTTGACTATTTAGATGTCTAAGCCTCTTATGCCACAATTTAGCACTAAGCTTACTAACTTGATATATAAATTTATGTTGTGTCTTACTGTTTAATCCAATTTTTATAGATAGATCAAGTAATTCATACAAACCATTTCTAAGTAATCCTTGCAACAACACATTCTTAATCTAACTATCCATTCATCAGTAATAACTTTTCCTGTTACATTATTGTCTCTTGTCAACTTTGAGACACTCAACAAATTTAGTAATAGCTGGCACACATAATATATGTTTTGAATGCACTGGTTTTTCAGTAAAAGTTAATTATAAAGATATATGACTTGTATGAGAAATTGAAAAGTAGTCTCCACTTTCAACTTGAAGCTGTTGTTTGCCAGTGTACTACACTTTATTATCGAGCTACTTCAGATTAGATACCTCATGGTCTGTGGCTCTAGAGTCCATAAACCAACTAAGATCTTTGATTACTTGAAGAGTAGCTATAAGCCCTTATGCATGATTAGTTTTCTCTTATTTTATAATACTGGTTAGATTACCTTTTGGTTTTGTCCCACTCATTACTTTTAAACCAATCATCTTCCTTCCACATTGGTCCTCTTCATTTCTAGCTAAATCCTCATCTTCTTTACAAGACACTCAGGTTTTGGTTAAACCTTTTTCTTAAATTGACCATCTCTCTTAAATCTTTTATGATTCTAATTTGTGTACACCTGATCATATACTAAAAAGGTTACATCAAACCTATGATAACATTTTAAGGCAGTATGACCACTCCTACAATAAACTTGACATACTAGTTTAGGTTTCATAAAACCTCTACCTCTTCCTATAGTATGACTATTCTCATAACCAACCCCTATAGACTGTGGATATTGTTTATAACTATATTGATTCTCCCTTGCAATATTATTTGCTACATACATTTTTATATCACTTGCCATATTTCTAGACCTAATCTTTCCTCTATCACCACTAGTTGTACTTCAAACTCATTGTTCATCATAATCATCTCCTAAGCTTCTCACTAATCTTTGCTCAAACTTTTGCAACAAACTCTTAGTTTTCAATAAATTTATCTCTTCATTTTCAAAATACATTTTGATAAGATTTGTACAATTACAAGATCAAACTCCACTTTTAATCCATTTATACAAAGTTAATCAATTCTTCCTTATGTATATCCTAACTAGTAACCACCAATACATCATAAATCTCTTGCATCCTTCTTATATACTCACTAATGCTTATAGCCCCTTTTTTTCATTGTTTGTAGTATCAATTTCAATTAAGTTATCTTAGTTCTAGATTCAAACAAATAATAATTCTTAAGTATGTGTGCCAAATTTCACTAGTAGATGTGCATTTTGATGTATAAGTATAAATAAACTTTGAAATAGATGCCAAGACCCAAGCTTTTAACACCCTATCATGTTTTTTCCATACTAAATACTTTGTATTACTTCTCTTTAGTCTATTAGAAGTGTTTTCGTATCTAACATATACAACAAGTGAAGGACTACCACTGCTCCAATTAGGCGTTCTTCTAAACCTACCAGATTTAGCATCTGTGCTCTTCAATAGTGATAGTTGCTTTCAGTCAGCTTAAGATTTGCAATTGGAATCACTAAGCTTGAGACTCCACCAATCTATGGTAAGCTTGAACCACCAGTACTCTGTGATCAATCAATCTTCTTTTATGTACTTCCATTGTACTCCATAGCTTCTAGATCCATCTCCTCTGACATTTTCCAAAGGCTTTGATACCATAAACAAAGCAAAACTTTCAATCACTCACAAGAACAAGAACTACACACTTATGAATTGAATAACACCTTTAGTAAATTTTATTAAAAATCAAGACTTCTTTTCAAATGACAATAGAAACTAGGTTACAACCTTAGAACTTAAAACAATTTATAGTTGTTTGTTAAATCACAGTCATTAACATCTAACCACCAAAACAAACTTACACCACTCGATTGTAACTAACTAAAATCAAACTAAATCTCTTGACTATGAGACAAGAAAATTGAACAAATGTTTATGAGAGGAGAACATAAAACATAGAGAAGAGAACTTTGTTTCTCGAGCAAGCAGCCCTGACTTCTGATAGAACCACCCTTCATCTATTTCCTTTCCTCAAAATGACATTGTATCACTTTTGCCTACTAACAATCTTCAACATAACACCATTGCACGTCGTTATTTGCCACATTATCAAACCAGATAGTAAAAAAAAAAATTATCATTTTTCACAACCCCAAACTCGAGTCATGGTTATGCGACTTTATTTAGTTCAAGTTATACAAGTTCTTGACTTAATAAACTCGCAAGTGATCATATATACATATAAAATAATATCATTATAGTCAATTCAAGACGAGTTTATTTTGTGCCATGTTCATTATGTAACACAAAACAATATCACTTTGTTATAAATTTATCAAATGAAGGAGTCCATTTTTTATTCGATGTTGGTTTTGAGCTTGTGTTACAATACCAAACCAATGTGAGTCAAGCTTAAATATTATCCATCGTATCGAACTGGAGTTCAAGTTTATGTCCTTCAAAATTCATCAAACTTAAGTCTAGTCTCAAGCTCCCCTGCTCTTATAGTACGTTGAGGTCAGCCTCGTTCATTTTGATTTATATCTAAATCTAAAAATGGGTAGACAGTAGGTGATTTAAAGTTTTGATTTAATTTTATTAACACTTTCATGATTTGACTCCAGAATTGAATCCAATTTTGGAGGTCAATATATTCAAAGTAAATCCTTCGGCTGTCTATCTTTGCCCACCTCCACAGAAAATTGAACTGTAATTATCACATTATAAACAAAATGCAAGTCAAAGTTTGAAGTTCAGGGTTGAATATTGAAACCATTATTCTGGAACTAAAACTAAACTTTATATTATATATTTTTTAGCTTGAGAATCACATGTCAGTCATCTGATAATGTGATTCAGGATTTTCGATCTTTGCCTTAAAGACTGTTTAAATAATTAAAATATATAAGATAGTCACATACAAAGGCAGATAAAATGTCGTTTGTAGTTATTAAAATACAGTAATTATAAGAAACAAAAATTTCGTTGACTGAAACTCAAAAATTGGTATGATGAAAATTGTTGAACGGATCATATGAAATACATATATCTGTTCATTGAATTCGTTGATTGAGAGAATTTCTATAGAAAATATCGGATCGCTACGCCAATATATTGACTTGAATGAAGAAAAGTTTCCATTATCATGCGTATTTAAATATTAATATTTGATTCAATATTTTTATACATTATAATCAAATATTGACGGGAGAGTGATGAAGCGAGCTTATTTAAGCTTCTTTAACAAAAGCAATTCTCTCTCCTGCAGATTTTCCTCTAACAGCATCGGATCGATTTAAAGCTAAATGCAACCATCTCTCTATAATACGATACTATAAAAGCAAATGGAAGAGATTCGACAAGACCTGGTGAAATGGAAGCCTTCAGGCTAGAAAGAAAAAAAAAGAAGTCTGTGAATAGCATTTTTGTGATGTAAAAAATAGCTACCCGTAAGGTCGGGTATGGGCTTATATATTAAGTTCACATATTTTTTTTATCCGTATCCATTTATCTAGTACCCACTTTTCAACCTAATCTGTACCTTCAAAAAAGAGTAAACTAATTTTCTTTGATATTAATGTGATTCTAAAAATTTGGGCAGGATAGTCGAACCCAAGGCCCAAATAGTTGAGTCGGATGTTAATTAAACCGGGATTCTTTGGGCTTCAAGCCCAGGTCAAACTCTGAGCTCTAAGTTCAGCAAAGAGCCACAAAGAGGACCACAGGGACATTTATTACTTTTTCCATCATTTTTTTTTTTGTAATTTTTAACTACTTATATTTTCTCTGTGAATTTATTTCCCTTTATTCTAAATTCATAATTAACTATGGTTTTGCCTTAGTTGTAGCTCTCAAGTTGATATTGTATCCAGATTACCAAATGTGTTTACCATATGTACTTATTATATTCTTCAAAAATTCATTTTGAGCCTTTATTATATCAAATATTCTAATAGCTGATGTGGGTTTTGCCAAATTGCATAAGCTCTTGAATGGCTTTATGGAGTTACTGCATCGGTCAAGTTTGATTGTATTTTGTGCTTTTATGTTTTTTTTTTTATGTTCCTTTTAGGTCTTACATTTAAGATTAAATTTATACGAAGAAAATAAAATCGATACAATCTATAAGATTTTTGTATATGTTATATAATACTAAATATAATATAAGATTTATAGGTATATTTTATTAGATTGTATTATTTAAATATGTAGATTTTCTTTTTTAATGACAATTTAAATGAGAAAGTTGTTATGTTTGGTTTTAAGGGGAAGACATAACCAATATATAGATGATAATTGGACCCTTTCAAAAGTCTAATAACCTTAAAGCCTATACTAAATTGTCCATTCAATTCATAACATGTGAAGTGTAGTAGATAATTCTTAATGAACAAATTAAATACATATGTAAACTATCATTAAACTATTCAATTATTTGATTTAATAAAATTAAATTATAACTAATGATAATTCACATCGTAATTTTTTCTAATATTATCGTATTAGGACAACATTAACCTTTTTTTATCTTATTTTTAAGAAAACAAAATAGCTTTTGACTCTCAAGTAACTAACATTTTAACTTTTAAGTTATCACTATTTGAAAAACAAAATAGTAAAAATATAACATTTTGATAATCAATCCAATTAAATATGATTACCAATAACAAATTAGTGCATTATTAATGTCTTCAATTGATACAAATTATCCATAATTACAATTACTAATAATCAAATTAATATGGATCAGTGATTTAGAACCGTGACATGAATTGATAGAATTAGTGCTCTAGAGTCAACCATTTGATCAATTTGTCTGCAATTTTATACTATTTATATATCTTGTATCATGTTGGTAATTAATAATAATGAAATTTCTTCATCACAAGCTTTACATATACATTATGTATCAAGATGATTGTCTTTAGAATGGTAAAACTATGATAAAGAGATCAAGGTTTATCTTCATTGTGAGGACCCTATTTACGTTTATGATGGCTATTTAAGAAATATTGGTGGCCTCAATATTATCTTGATCAAGAGCACAAATAATAAGATTAGACTATTGTAGTATTGAATAACTCTACTTAAAGGTAGCAAAAGATTTTTTGTTTCAAGATTGTTTGGTGCAATACATAGGTGTATGTTGTTTACATGTTCACTAGATTGACTCATAAAAAGATTTTAGATAATAATGTATGTGATCCTCTAACTTAAGATTATTAGACCATTTTGTATATCAGTTGATACTATTTGACACTAGCTTAATGTAGTGCTCAAGTTAAGATAATCAAAATAATAGTTGTTAGTTATATTAAGAAATGTATAAAGATTATGATAGATAAATAAAGGATTCATCAATCTTCGTAACACGAGTATATGTCTTGGTGTTATCTGATAGATGTCAATAACCATTTAAATTCGTGACTATAGTATGAATGACTTATTGTTCATTCCAATACTATTTAGTCATTGCTATAGAAATCATATAAAATAAATCAAAGGTTATTCTGAGGCAAATACTAGTTCTATGTCTCAACTTTAATGAGGTATTAGTTAATGAAAGAATTTGATTGTAGAATGATTGTATTATTGATAGGTTCTTGCCTTTCATTGACTTTTCATTATTTAGGTGGCTATGATGCCTTGCTATAGACCAATTTTGGTCTATGAATGGATGGTTGATTGATTATATATCAATCATGAATCTGTTTAGTAATAACGTGATGAAAAACTTATAAGTCACGCACAAAAAAGCTTGAATGCAAGATTGTAAAAGTTGTGAGTTGTAAAAAGTGAATCATGTCTAGCCATTAGATTAAATATTTTGAGCTCCATGAGATTATTGGATTTAAATTAGATTTTATTTTACTTTAAAGACCAAGTTCATATAACAAAAAAATAGAAGAACTAAGTGCTAAGTTTGGCAGTTGGAGGAGACGATGCAAAACCTTTCTTGAAAGCAAGATGAAGAACTCGAAGCCTTTTACTTTAGGTATGTTCATGATTTGAGATCGAATTCTCTCTTTTGACATTTTGGGAATTTGACATTGGATGTGGTTCTCACGTTATACTAATGTGTAAGAATTAAGGTAGAGTAGATTGCTCACCAAAGAAAAAGTGAACTTTTGAATTGAAAATGAAGCATGTGTTGTTCTATTAGTTGTAGGAATCTGTTATTTGTCTTTGCCCATAAAGCATGTATTGGAACTTGATAAATACTATTTGCACCTTATTTTTTGGAAATTTGATTTTTGTGTATACTTTGGATAAATAAGGTTACAATTTTGAAAATTTAGGGATTATTATCCTTTAGTTTGAATGGTATATTTTATTGAACTACTTCCTTAAATAAAGGTTTATATGTTCTAGAGTTAAATAATGAGGCTCTCAATTTAAATGTTAAGAAAACGAAGCATGATGTTCTGAACACTACTTATCTTTAGCATTATAAACTTGGTCATATTAATTTGACTCGTGTTTCAAAACTCCAGAAGAATAAGGTCTTGAAATCATTTGACTTCTAATAATTTGATGAATGAAAATCATGCCTTTTAAGTAATATGACCAAGTTACCTTTCACTGAACTTAGTAAGAGGGCTTCAGAACTACTAGACATCATCCATAGTTATGTATATGGATCGATAGATTTACAATTCTATTGAATCCATTAGTAATTGAATTATACTTTTAAACACATGTTGATCGTCCCTCAATGTTTGTAGTGCACGACTGATCACATTTCACACAAAAATGGAATGATAAGATAAATACACGACTTAAAACATACAAAGTCATTATGAGGCCAACTTGCATGTCCCTATGAAGAAGATATGATACATCTCCATGTGGCAACATTCCTTTCAAGACATAAAATTCTTGAAATTCTTGAAGTCTTCCTTGCACTCCAAGAACTGAAGCAACTATTATACAATATTTTCTAGTCTACAAATTTCTATCCAAGGCATGCCTCCTAAGAAGTTCAAGTCATCAAGACCAGCATTTATGTGGCATTCTAGCTATTTCCTATTCGATATCCAACAATGAAAATGGGAAAACTTTTCAGGGAGAGATAGCAAGAAGATATCTGTCAAATGAGGAATTTGTTCATAATCTTTTACAGATATTCTTCTATTTTATATTTATAACAGCAACAAAAAGATTTCTCTACCTTCCTAATCAAGATAATTCTAATCTTGTTTATATTTCCTTTTAGTTAAATTGAAATAAAAATACATTATTGGAATCTGATTAGGATAGGGAATCATATAGTATCCTAATTTGAAATGTAATGTCTCTTTAGTATCTTATAAATATGAAAAAATTATTTGAGAGAAGAGAAAATAGTCAAACAGAGAAAAGAATAAACATTAAAGATAATGTTTCATATTGTATTCAAAATACATATTAACCAATCATTGCAACGTGAGGTTGAACTGCATTAAATCCTTATGTCTTATTTTTTTCCGTTTCTCTGATTTGTTTAATATACATTCATTTCATATGGTAGTAACATACCAAAGTCTCTTTATATTCTAATCTTCACTAGTCAATTTATCTTATGTACAATTCTAAATTATGCATATCAATTGGTCACATAAACATATTGATTGATTCTTTAACTGCCAAGAATGAGGATACTGCAAAATTTTAATTCAATGGTGAACTTTGGCACCTCTTGAAATCCACATTCATATCTGTAGTTCTTGCATTACCTTCTACAGACCAGGCCGAGATTTTGTTAGAATGGCTGGAAAATGAGCATGTACAGTATCTAGACTTGACTGAGGCAATTGAGGTCGGGTGTTATCGGTCCATAGTTGCTACGAGAATACTAGATTTATGTGGAAGCCTGGTGTGACCAACAAAAATGTCGACTTTTTTTCGGCATTTTGTCAGGCAATGATCCAGGCGAAATTTGTGGACAATATACTGTTTCATAGGGCTGTAAAAATTATGCTGTCAAATAAGGTTCAGCATTAAAATGTGACATGTATCTAAATCTGAGTCTAATTATGGTTTCAGAAACATTATCATCGATTCATACATTGGTGTCGTCAAATTGCCTCTCTAGCAAATTGAAGTTGTTTCGAGCAATCAAAATGAAAAAAATAAGTTTATTCGGATTCAATCGGAGGGTTCAAAAAAAATTTTGGATCCGTTCGCATAACTTTCTCCAAAGTCTTCGAATCATACTTGAGACTTGCAAAATTCAGAAACGACACACGAATAAGTTAAAATTCATCCAATGGCTTCATACGAAGCCAATGAAAAAAAAATAGAAATCGAATCGGACAAGGAACAAGCCGAAAATAAACAAAGAAAGAAAAGGCCCTGGATAGCAAGGCCACAAGAAGCTCTTGTGCGGGCAAGAAGCGGGCATGGCACACTGCCTTGCAACGCAAGCAAGCGCCTGCTGCGCACTCATGCACGCTGTCCGCGCGCGCATGCAGGCAGCATGCTCAAGCCAATTTGCATTCTTTTGATTCCAAAATTCCTTCGATGCATTCTCCTTGAAGATTTTGAGTTTCTAATGACTTTCAACACAGATTCAAATGCCAACGACTATTCAGATCGAATTTAAACAATCAATGTAGATCGAATATTCGATTCAAAAATTTGAATTCAAGACCAATTTATTAAGGAAAAATGCATGCATGCAAGATTATGACATTTTAATTATGTTTAGATTTCATTGAGCATTGCAATTAGTTTTTAGGTGACTTAATTAGCTTTGAATTTTGTCTTTTTTATTTTATTTTATTCAAACACTTGTAACCTAACTTGAGTTAGTTTTTAACCATGGTTTGTACTTGCCTATAAAAAGGTAACTCAACTTCATTGTAAAACAGCTTTTGATGAATTAAAATTTTGAAAAGCCTTGGTTTTCTTTCAATTCCATGATGCTTGGTGGCTCATGTGAATGATTGTTTTCCTTTATCCAAATTTCTATTTGCAAGAAGAAATTTGGTGGTGGAAGAACCTTGGTAGTGGAATTTCTTTTATCCTTGGTTCACCCTCAAATTGGTGGAGAAATCCTTTATGTTTGAGGTTTGTTTTCTTGCAACATTTTGATTTAAGCTTGTTGGTTTTTCTTGTTGATGAATTAGTGTTGGATTTGGGTGGAAATTTGCATGAATTTGAAGACTTTGATGCTTGTTTGGAGCTGTAATTTTAGGGGTGAGATTGTGAGAGATTAGAATCAATTTTGGGAGCATTACAAACCCTACCAATATTTATCAAAATGTGACAAAGAAAATGTGGATAGTAATATGCATGACAAGATCAAATTTAATTTCTAGTTTTAATTAGTTCCATACTTAAAGCTTCTCATTACTTTTGTAGTAGAAATTAAGTCGTATTAGCCACATCTTACTGTGCTTGCATCTCCATGAAATTTACTGTTAAATAGAAAATTTTCCTTCAATTGACTAGTTTTACCTTGCACTCTAAATTTTGTTAAATAGAAAAATTAAACTAGTTTGTTTTTTTTTTTTGACAAAATAATCTCTAGATATATTGCTTTTACTTCTATTTGTATGTTTATTTTATAGTTTTATTTATATATTTTTTTTGCAGGTTTAACACATCTCTATCGAGTTGAGGTACATAGTATTTAAGAATTTGTAAAATTTTATGTTTTATATAAATAAGAGAAAAACAAGTACAAAGTATATTTTTGTGATCGTTGTCATAGATGTCTATATATTATTATATTGTGAGAAAAATAAAATTGAGTCATTTGATGGGATTTGTATAAAATATATTGAAAGTGTATTAGTTTGTATTATTTTGATGCTTTGGGTAATAACATTACAGTCTAATCCATTAATATTCAGCTTCAATTTCGTTGTCAGAATATTTATGAAATGAATATTTGTCTTGTTTGATTATTAGGGCATTTGTGAAATAAATTTGCTATTTATAGTATTGGGTTGCCTTGCCAGGCCAATCTAAATCATATTCAAATTCAGTGGCTGTCTTGTAGAGGCAATTCATCTGTTGATTCTATCACTAATCTTAAAAGCTTCATGATATTTAACAAAATCTGAATTTATTAGATGAATTTTTAGTATAATTTGAGTACCCATAATGATCTATAAAAGTTATTGTATAGGTGTATTTGATATTTATGTTTATGTCCATATGTATAGTCATATGATATTATCTAGATATGTATATATATTGTATGCATTTTCATTATTTTTACTATAGTTTAATGAGATTTGTGATATCATTTTCATGATATCAAATATATTTTCCTTTGACTACCTATAACTATATGTTTCTAATATGTTTATGAATTATCTGATCCAGCTATGAGTCGAGGTATTGGATGAGAAAGAGGTCGTCAGGATGAGCGAGGCAAGACGTCATGCCCTTTTACTGTAGAGGATGAGTCATCGTCTACTTATCATTATGCAAGCAAATGCATCATAATCATTCTTTATAAACTAATTTAATTTATGTATGAATTTAAGAGATTATTATAACAGAAAATTAGATGTTGTTTTGCTAATTCGAATATTTGATATATTTTAACAGATTATAAATTTAATATTATTAAACAATTTCAAACTTTTTTGTGGAAATTTTTTATGTTATTATTAATTTTAATTGACAACATGAGCATTAGATTAGGGCTAAAATTGAATTGGAATAAGATATGAAATTGGTTTTACAAGGAGAAATTTAGATTGGATCAACATTATATGGGTGGTCAAAAATAATTAATGGATTGGCAACGGATTTGGATGGGCACAATTTAAAACTAGATTAGCATTAGACATTACTGGAATTGGATTCGATACTAAGGCGATTCTAATTTAGCATTGGATTTAGTTCAGATACTAATTTGGTTAGCATCAAATAACTTAGTATCAATCAACATCTAATGCTAATCAGTAAATACGTTTAGTATCGGATTAATATCATATTTTGACCTATACTAAACCTTTTTTATTTTTTTGTAGGAGGCACTTCTTGCTAAATCAAGCATCGAGAACTCAACTTTTTAGTTTTTCTTAAAGCATATAGCTCAGGGCACGGCATTTCCTAGAAGAGGATAGCGCCCAAAAATGAGATTTGTGGAATTTGATGCCCCTTTGAGCTCTTTTTTCAGTATGTAACTGTAAGTTAAAGCTTCAAGCTTCAGCCTCTAGGTCTACATCATGTGTTGATAGTTCTTGCTTAATTATACAAGATGTAATTTTCAAGGTGATTGATTTCAGAGAAGCTGTATAATTTCCTTTAGTTCATACTGCTCGTTTGGTATAATTCATCTAATAAATGGTGAAGTTTTAGATTTTATTCTATTTGTGGTGACCAAGAATTTTAAATTGATTGGAATAAAAAAGGGTCCTGTTTAATGTGCAAAAATTTATATGATTATCTTCAATATTATTAAATTTGATTACAAAAAATGAATATAAAAAAAATGCAGATGATTTGGAGGAGAAAAAATTTATGATAAATATATCAGCCAACTATTTATATAATTATTAGTTTATAGCATATGGGAGTCTTTCAACTACTATACATCAATTATTTATGGATTCTTCTCCTGTGTTTTGCTGACTTCTAGTTTCTACTTTTAATCTGCTAACTGGGGTCCTATCTCAACAAACTCAGGTCAATGCATTAGAAAATTGAACATATTCTATACCGAAATAGGAAAAGTATTAGAATATCATGATTAACGATAAATCTTACTTACATTCTTAATTAGTAGATAAGTATATATTTAAATGTATAAATACATTTTTACTTTTACCGAGTGTGAGAGATTAAGTTGTTCTAAATATATAGGGTTAATTGAATCATCTTCTTGAATCTTATCTTCATAAGACCTTAGATAAATTTTTAAGAGAATGGTCAGTATTCTTTACAATGTTTCGTTTTGGAGATAATTTTTTATTAGTATATCTTGGCACATCAAACTGAATTGGTTTTGAGCTTTGACTCTTGTTCTTGTTTTTAAATTTTACTTGAAAAGAAATTGATAGACATTAGTCTGTATGCAGTGGTATCAAGAGAGAAGGCAAGTTGAAGTAGCATAAATGACTCGGAAAATTTTAGTAAAAAATGAAGCATATCATGATTTGTTCCTGAAATTGTTTTGTTTATTGAAAGAAATGCAAATACTCAATACATTAAATAATCACAATATATAATATATTGGTATATCAAACAACTAATTCTTATGATATATATCAATCACATCTATCCATTTCAAAACTTACAAAATTAATATACAATCAATCCTCAATCCATATGCTCAAATCCTAAAGCTATCCACGAACTCAAATGGTTCTATGCCAAGTATAAACCTATACTATGTAAATTGTCATCTTCTTCTTCTGCTTCTTAATTTCTTTACACTACCATTGCAATTTCTTGTTCCCAAAATGCTATAGAGAACAGCAAGATATAGTGAAAAGATACCAGTCCTCCTGGAAGCGATAGCTTCAAGCCACAAAGTCAGGCAACAACTGTGATGCAAACCTCTTTCTGCTCTGAATATTTATGCTTTCATATGCAGCAGAAGAGTGAGGCGTTGGAGCGTTTATGGCGCCGAACTCGCTGGCTTCGCCCCCTAGTTCTACTCTTCTCCCCAGTTGAATATTTTGATTAGGGAGGAAAGTTTGATGGGTTGCTGACAATGAGAGGTTTTCACAATGTGGGAGACCTAGAGTGAGCGAAACTCCATTTCCTGAAAATCTGGGCGGGAATGGTTCTGTATCGAACCTTCCAATTTCGCCAATCGGGTACTGGCCGAAGCCTTGGATGAAGTTCATCTGGTTCCCCATGAATGAGTACCCATCTCTGCTTTGTCTATCACTGTCGAATTTCAGAGGAACTTGGTCGTTGTTTGCAGGATTATCGGGCTTTATATCCATATTTATAGATGGAACACTGCTCGGTGACTGCAGCATTTCGTTGCTCCGTGGTTTCTTTGGACTTCCTTGAGCAAAGACTTCGATTTCCGATGAGCCAACGAGAGAAAATCCTGATTGATTTCGCGCAGTTGCCCCCATTGGAGAGGTTGAAACTGTGCACATTGAATTGACAGATTGAGAATTATGGTTTGAGGAGATCTCCTTCTTGGATTTGAAGCCTTTTCTCTGGCTTTCGGATACAGGACTTTTGTCTTGCGGAACAGTCGACTTTGATGTTGAATCCTCATTCTGATCACTTTTGTTTGTTTTGTCCTCCGATCCATACTGCTCATGCTCTTTGATTTCCTCCATATACATCTCCTCAACCATCGGTTTCCAAAGTCGAACTCGAGCATTTATGAACCAATTCGATACCTGCATTATCACAAAATATGAACTCAATTTCCAGGAACAGCTCAATATTACTCAAAAATTTCAAACTGAAACATTTACCTGGCTCCTGGTAAGCCCTGTTTGCTTCGCCAGCATCTGCTTGTCCGAATCCTTCGGATAACTGAACGAACACACAAATGGCTATTAGATCAAATTCTTTGAAGAGGAAATGAAAGAAGATTCATTGTGTAAACACTTACGGATGGAGAAAGTGTTCAAATAGCCAAGCGCGAAGGACTGAAACTGATCTTTCTGGAAGGCCTCTCTGGGGTCTCCAAGCATTGTGCTGGATCATTCCCAACTGTTGAAGAGCTCGCTGCTGTCGAAGATGGTGATCGACGAATTTCAACCTCGAGCCTTCCAGTTTTCCGCCGAGGCGATCTTCTTCACCTAAAATCTTATTTGCTGCAGTAATTTGACCTGTAATTGCGTCCTTCAAGCACCTAAATTGCTTGGAAATTGTCTTCAACGCAAGAGCCGTGTATGTTCTTGCTGACCCAATTCCGGCCGCTTGCTCAAACGAAGTCATCACAATTTGCATCTGATGATGATACTGCCGATATCGTTGCTCCACCTTAAACCAAAAAATAAAACCCAAAACACTTCAAATCATACGCAAACTGGAAAAATAAAATAAAATTAAAAGATAGATGTCCAGTCTCAAATTAAATGCATACATACGTATATATATGTATATATGAGCATACCTCCTCAAGCATATTAATAAGTTTTGCTTTCTTCATCAGAATTTCTTGCCTCTCCGCGGCGGATATCTCCGAGGCCCTCTTCCCGGAGACTTCTCCACCGTCTACCGATGCGGCAGTGGATGATTCTCCAATCACCTTATTTGTATTTCCGCTATTGTCACCATTTCCCTTCCTTGAAAATTCAATTTTACCGTTAATCCCCGTATTATTCACATTAACAACTTCGTCTAGAAGTTCTTGAGTGGCCTTCAAGTACTTGGAGCTCAGCAGCACACTGCTCTGCATACCAGAAACTCCATTGGTGACACCCGAACCCGATGACGGTGACCCACCTGAAACCCTCATATCTTCACCTGAGACAACCTGACCTTGGCCGTAACCGGCCTGTTGCTGTGGCGAGAGGCTCAGGGAGAGCCCCTGCTTGGAGCGTGATGTTTCACGCGCGGTCGGGATAGGGTAATTGGGGTTGTAAAGGTTGTAATGAAGGCGTGGGAGGAGGCCATGCAGAGGGGAGATGTTATCGTCGGGAGCAGTGGTGGGGATGCCAACGAAGTGGGGAGTGTTTAGAGGAGGTGGCGCCGCCGGCCCGTGGGCGGCGTTGAAGAAAATGAGATTGTTGTGCGGAGGTTGCTGCGGCGGCGTAGTGTTGTCAGAGAATTGTTGTTGCTGGTGGGGATGAACGTATGTAGTTGGGTTCATGAGTACGAGAGTTTGAAGACCGTCTGGAGCTTGAAGGTCAGTTGGATTCCCATGAAAGTACGTTGCCATAATTAATCTTTCTTCTTCTTCAAAGATAATTATTTATTTATTGAAGTTCAGTATGGTTTCAGTGAACTGAGGAATACCAGATGAAAAAGAAATGACACCATGTCAGTTTTCATTTTCACACTTTCAAAAACATACATCTACATATATATATATATATATATATATATATATATATGTATGTATGTATGTATGTATGTATGTTTCTAACGTTAAAATGGATGAATTTTAGTTTTACCTTGCTATTATTGTGTGTTGTGGTGTGATTTCTACCCATTTGATTAAGCAACGAAGATTAAAGTCGTCTTCGCCTTCTTGCTCAAGCGAAACCTAGGAAAATCAAGGAAGACAAAGAGGAGAAGATGGTGATTAACTGAGAGAGCAATATTTTGTGATGAAGAAGATCATGGAGGTTTGAGTTTAACGACTCCATTGAATTTAAAGTTGCAGAAGAAGAAGAAAAGAGGAGGACGGAGAAAAGGGAAATGAAAATGAAGCAAAATTGTTTATATAGATGAAAATGAAATCAAAGTACGGGGGGAGAATTGAATTGATTATAGTAGCCGCTGATAATAATAATACTACTACTACTACTACTACTACTAATAATAAATAAATAAATAAATAAAGATAATTTTTATATAAAATTATCGGAGAATTACCCGAAGAAGGAGAGATGAAAATTCGCATGTGCACGTGCGTTCATATCATCATCGTCTGGACTACTACTGCAAAAGAAAGAAAGAAAGATCGAAATTTACTTACAATGACCTAAAACCAAAATATACCCATGAAAGATTTTCTCTTTTATATATCAGATTTTCTAGGGAAACAGAATAGAAAGAGAAATAAAAAGTGAAAGAGAAAGTTTCATATATAGAAAGCAATCAAAGAAACCAAACTATAAATGATCTAGCTATGGATTTTTCTTTTGATTGTTATTGATGATAATATTAATAATAATTCTGATGGGTTTGTTTTGTGCAGAAGAAGATTAAGAAGCAGTACTTTGAGAAAGAGGAAAACAAAGCCACTGTCAGAACTCAAAATCAATCCCTGCAAAGCTGAGAAGGAAGTAAAGAAAGAGATGGAGTTGAAAAGGCTGAGAAAAAGATACCCACCTTTATTCATTTATTATCCACACAATTTATTTTTTTAAATTTTTTATGAAAATTTAATTTAATTTCATTCAACAAATTAAATTAAACTAAATTCTTATCTATAACATGTGAATTAATAGTAATAATAAGTTGTTATTTTTCACATTTTTTTTCAATTTCTCTTTTTTGGCTAGCTTTCGAGTAAAGTACCTGCGATCAGATCAAAACAACGGAGAAAAAAGCTTGTGTGATTTGATTTGACTCCCCCGTTTCAAATCATTGGATTTTAGCTACATCATAGAACTTGAAGGAAAGAATAAGAAAGAGTAAGAAAACAATTAATTAAATAATAATAACAATAATCAAATTTTAAAAATAAAATGTTTGAATGATATGTAAATACATATATACGTACAAACAGCTGAAAAATGAGGAAACGTCGCCTTCTACAAGAGGTCCTTTTTAGTGATTAATTAAATAGTTAAAAATAAAATAAGAAAAAAAATTGATGAAGGGGGAAGAAAAGACGATGGTGATAAAGAGAACAGGGTTTGGAGGGTCCCCGGTGGTTCAATTTCAAATTAAATATCTCTTTGTCTTTTTCATATCTTTTTTTGCTTATTTTTTGTGGTTGGATTCCACAGTTTGAAGATAAAGCAAATTAAATTTTCCAAAGAACACAGGACGATCCACCATTATACCATCTCAAAACTTTATTATCGTCTTATATGTTTATCTAATATTTAATTACATCGTCTCCTTTGCTAACATCTTATTTTTTAAAATTCGAGCAAACACCACATATATGCACTTGAAATTATCTAACATTTACGTAATGAAATTAATCGTGTTCATTTTAAGTTCATAGATAACAGTTTTTTGTCAAAAATTTGATTAAAAAAAAAAATTACAGTCCTGAGAGTTTTTAGTTATGGTGGAGTAATAATTTTTAATTAATTATGTTTATTGAATGCATTAAATTTCAAAATGTGCAAGCATACACGAAGTATATAATTGATGTAGTAGAGAAGTGGGGTCTCATGAAATTTATGAATCAAGTGATAAGGCAAGCAGAAGGGCCATCCTAGGTTTAATATAGTAATATTGAATCAAACCTAATAGCAAAATTAGTTTATTATATATTCAAGAAAATAAAATAAAAGATTTTAATTATATATATGAAGATTATTGTATATTTGTTTATACCCTTTCTCCTCTAGAGTTTCTTTATTTTTAATTTTTTTTACCTGTTATTATCTTATATATTTTTCTTCCATGCATCACCTTTTCATGGCTTCGAAAGATTGCCCCGTTTCATGTATCCAAATGGGTTAATATTAACTGCATTTTATTTATAGTTTTGGAAGAGTATTAAGTATTCGATCGATTTGGTGGTTTTAAAGCTTTCAAAAGAAGATTTTTAATAATTCATGGGCCTTTTATAATTCTCTTTCTCTATCTATATCTATATAAATATTTATTATTTATTTATAATTTCATGGGAATATTTATTATTTATTATTAATTGATCTCAAATAAATAAATGAAAGAAACCCATAAAAAAATTAATCATAAGGAACTTTGAATACAATTTATATAAACATATTATGAGTTTGTTTCAACATGTTTTATTAAGACACATACTAAGAAAATTAAAAGATAAAAAATTATTTTGTTTCAAATGTTTTAAGTATCTCTAATTTACATGTTAAAACAATTTTACAATATGTTATAAATACACATTTCACATTACTCTTCATATCTTTTTCTAAACCCATGCTGAAAATTAATATAAGTAGAAAAGTTTAATGAAATGTAATCTATCACTATCAGTAAAGAAAATTAAGAGCATTCTTTTCATCAGTTAATAATGATATTAATGATGTTAACAGGAGTAGTATGCATTTATTCAAGTTTTGATAATGTTTTTAATTATTTTATGAGGTTAATTGACATCTTTGCATGCAATATTTTATACTGTGTACTGCTTCTTCTACTACCAGGTGCTTTTCTAATTAATTTTGGTTATTAGGGTTTTGTTAGCAACTGTCACTCTCTTATTATCAAATCAAATATCTTACTTACTATTGTTAATTTATTACTACTTTATCCTTACTATAAGAAAATGTAATTCCCATCCTCAAAAAGATAATTAATTAAATCATAAATAAGTTTATTTTATATTATAACTTACCAACACCTTGTTGTAAAAATACTGCAACGAGTTTTGATCATTCTTAAACATGAGGTTTGTGTCTGATCTTCCTTAATTAGTATTTTATGCATGAACTATCATCAATGTCACCCACTAAACCTTCCTTTCTTTCCATGTATAGAAAAAGATTGTTTATAGATGGAGTTAGATTTGAGTTTAATTGAATTTGAATTTAAATCGATTAATGACGAGCTTGGTCAATATGTACTCAAACTCAAGGCTTAATAAATCAAATCTAGCCTTTTAACGAACTTTTTAATATAAGTTATTAATGAGTCTTCTAAAAAGTTTTTTAACGAATCTCTTAACATAAGTCATTAAAATAATGTTATTTTGATGTGTATTAATCAAATGATATCGTTTTAATTAATTTGAATCAAAATTTTTTAATTTTGTAAATTTGATAAGCTAAACATTTCTCATGTTTGAGCTCAAAAATATTCAAATTACAAATTTGAATTTAAACAAATTTGATTCGAATCCAATCCTTTCCACGCATATAAGTCTATCATCTAATTTTAGTTTGTATTTTTAATTGGAAAGAATAATTACATAACTATTAACAACATTTAATTATGACTTTACATATAAAAAAATTAATCTATAGAGAAATCGTTAAATATTTTGCTTGCATTTTGAGTTTTACCACATATATTAAATTTTTAGAAATTCACCCTAAACTTAGTCTTATGAATTGCTGTAAAATTGTTGCGCAGGTAATTTATAGTTGTCACAACCCAAAAACTTTATTAATGATCAGGGTTATTATTGCATCGACTTAAAAAAAAAATTTGAAAAAGCTTGAGATTTTATAATTTAAAAAATTAAACAAATATTTTGAAAAGATTAATTAAAGTTAGTATATGTGGAAATGTGTACCAATCAACATGTCTTCGAACTACTTGCATCATCATCATCATCAATGCATCATCATACTATCACTGACATATTTGAATCATCATAATTTATAATTCCTTTTCTAGGATTCTACATGTTGAATGATGTGAGAATTTTTTGTCACCAAAGTAGAAAAACAAATTGATATGAGAACTAAGGACATAGTTGTCAATATATACCATTGGGTTGGTGAACTAAATCTCCCATATGGGCCACCCCGACCCAAGTTCACATTTATCTATTATTAATTCATCACCAAACCAATTATTTAAGCTAATTAATTCCCCAAAAAATAAAAACTGAAAATGGGCTAAAAAAATCATGACCTCTTGAATAAGTTATTGGATAATTACAAAATAAATAGTACAAATTGGCCATTTTTTGGATGCATATAACACCAAGCTTATCCTCTTGTTCTTGTTTGTCCACAAAAGTATTTCATTTCATATTGTAAAATTAAGTTTACTTATTCTATGCTAAAATATGATTGAATTGTGTAAATAATGATTAAAAATATGAGAAGATAGAAGTAGGTTTCAAAGTGGACCACATTTTAATTAGCCACTTGTTCTCTCTCTCTCTCTCTCTCCCTCTCTGTGCTCGTTGTTTTCATTTTTCTTTACTAGACTACATTACCCGCCTCAATACGCAACGCAACTATTATTGATTTTATTTTATTTTTCAATTCTCTTGACCCCACCCTCCCCCACGCGCTTCTTGACCGACACTCCCACTCTCCTCCCCTTCTCCTCCTCCTCCTGCTCAGTTTTACTTCTTGGGAATTAATTAATTAATTAGTTTATTTCCCACGTTAATAATTTCTGTTTTGCTGCTTAGCAAATGTTATTTTAACAAATATCTTATTCTTTATAATGCTAGATATTTGTGTGAGAAGTGGATTATTATTGGCATGTGAACCTTGTTTGACAAATTTCCCTTGTGGCCTACCCCGCCTTGATGTTTATGTCAAATGCATTGAATTACTCCTATTGTTGGCACTTTGAAGAAAGTGAATAATAGTATTTCTTTTTTATTCTTTGGTTAGAGACAAATAAAGTCTTGGGAGAGGCATCTTTAACATTGTACTCTTCTAAATTTTAAATTAGAAGATTGATTTTAGATATATAAAAGAAAAAGCAATTTTTTTATATGATAAAAGCAATTCTTCATCTCTGATATGCAAGTCAATATGACACCAATTTTCTTGAAAGATGATGAAGATGCATCTTGGTCATCGATTTTTATTGACTAATCCATGCTCTAGAGTTCACAATTGGGGCCTCAACACACTCAAAAGTCATGCATTCTCTCCAACTATTGAGATAAGAAGAAAGAAGTAAATAATAATCCTCTAATTAACCAACAACAACAATCATCAATCAAATATTTACGTAATCAATTTACTTTAATCTTCTAGTTTTACTCTTAAAATGATTTAGAATGTGGATTTTGATATTACGTTCTTATCTCATTTATTTTTGTTTGACATTTTAAAAATTTTAATTTTACTTTGTTAGAAATAAATGTATTATTTAGCACTTTTTTTCCTTTATATTATATTTTATATTTATATTTTCAAAGAAAATAACTTTGTTTAATTATATCAAATGTTTAGGTAGTGTTTCTTTCAAGTTATGACCTCTTTATTGTTCACAATCTTTTCTCAAGTGCTGATAATGATTGGGAGAAAAGGTTAACTCTTTTGCGACCATGCTTCATTGACCGTGTTTTGAAAAAATAAAAAGAAAAGTAAAGAAAAGTAGAGAAAAGAAAGAAAGAAAAAAGAAAGAAAAGCTAGTTTCATCCCATTTTAGGCATTTCAAATTGAAGAGTTAGGTCGCATTGTTTTAAAATTCACAACAAATAAAATATAACGTTGCGAATTCCAAAAAAAAAAAAAGTGAATATTTAAATATTATGATTTTCTTCACCATCCTTGAAAATTTAAAACTAAAATAACTATCTCATTATAATTTTAATGTTCAAATTATTATTATTAGTATTGTGATAGATAATTTTGACAAAAAATGTAATCACAAAATTTATGGTTCATGTAACAAATATTGTGTATCACTTTTATGACATGTTACCTATGTGACACATGACATTAATTTGTTATAATTTTACATTGGTACATTTTGTACTTTATTAAATTCTATCACAAATGGGGCATGTGTATTATGATCTTAAGAAGTCAACAATTCAGTGTCCATGGATTAGCATATGAACTGCCCCGACCGTCGACAAGTTTAAGTGTTTTTATATGAGCTTGTTTTACTTTCCTTTCCTAATTACTTTACTAAAGGTCTAAGAAATTTAATTAAACTTGACGTCAAAGGGAATTTGACCTTCAAAGCTAAAGAGATTTTATTTTAGTTATCTAAGAGGATTTTAAATGTATCTGTTTAAGCAAAAATTTTAGAAAAACGGGTAAGATACTTATGCTTATTTTAAATTTATATAACTTTTGTCAATAAAGTTCTAGTATCACTTAAGTAAACTTAGAGTTGTACTATTTGAGTTATTCTTTTGTAAAATTCTTTTACCAAAATTAGAAGAAATAATTAAACTCAATAATATCAAATATAACAATTTAAAAAACTTATATAATGAATTTACATAAAAATATAAATTATTATCTATTTTTTAATATACATTAAATCAATGCAAATATTTAATTTAATATAAACTTTTTTTCTTGAATTTACAATTACAACTAACTAATTGAATTTAAACATACTTGATTACATTGATGACTTGATGCAAGATTTTTGTTTGATTGTTGGCTTGATAGTTGAAAACCAAAAGCTTGGTTTTCCTCCCTTTCTTTTAAAAACCTTTCTACATGAAAATTATAGTGCAATAATTTAATCGTGCCAAGATCAGTCTTATATAGTTTTTAGAAAAACATCAATTATACCCCTATAAAAGTGTATTATTCTATATAAATCCTTTCAAATAGATTAATACAACTTTAGCTTGTAATTTATTATTAAACTTACACTTAATGTTACTTAGACATGGCCTACGTTAATGAAAATATTTTTACATCTTTTACTTGAAAGTTGTTTTATTAGAGTTGTTGCCCATTTTATATATTGCTACATGTCTACTTGAAAATCATTGTCAAATTATTCACATATTGAATATACTCACAAAGTGTATACAAAACCAACTTATGCATAAGAACTTGTAACTGGTATTAGAGAAGGTTCCAAATCTCTTATATTTAGTAGATCCACTCAAGATTGGTTTTAGTTAATTTGTTTATTATTGTTCTTTATATTTCTTTTATGATGACTTGTCTATCCTCAACATGGATATGTTCCATGAATGTGTTTCAATGATTAGACCATTCCCGTTGGATAAAACTAACTATGCATATTGGAAGGCAAGGATGATAAATGTTTTAAATTTGATTAATGAAAAGTTTGGATATATGTTGTTAATGGCTGGAAACATCTTGAAACTGAGAAAGAATGAATAATTAAATTGAAACCTATTGAACAGTAGACCAATGCCTAACTCAAAATGTCAAATTGGAATTCAAAAGCTAATCATGCTATTTTTAATGTTTTTTCAATTAATTAGATGAATCTTATAGCTAAATATACATAGGAAAAACTTAGAATAAAAAATGAAAAACCAAGAGAGTTAACAATGCAAGACTTAGAATGTTCATGACAAAATTTGAAAATCTAACAATGCTTGATTTGAAGTCTATTTTTGATTTTCATGCAAAACTTTGTGATATTTCGTATGAATCTTATGCTCAAGGTGAGATATATTATAATGATAAACTTGTATGAAGTCTTGGTTTTTCTACCTAAGAGATTTATACCTAAATTGATTAAATTGAAAATGTTAAAATATTGAAGAAATGGATTTTTGATGAATTGATCGACTCTCTTGAAATCTATGAATTTATTCTAAAAGGATGGGAAAAATAGAAGTCTTGTCCTTAAACATTTGGATAAATTATGTTTAACTAAAAATATTGATTTTGAAATTTTGGGTGATGAAAACATAACCTTGTTAGCTAGCAATTATGACAAGTTTCTCTGGAAAAAGAGAGGAAATCAAAAGCCACTTATAAAAGAATTCATAATTTAGCAAAAGTAAGTTTCAACAACTAGTAATAATATAAAGTTTTTAGAGATATTAAGAAGAAAAACAAAGGAATTATATGTATAGAGAATAAGGGATATGATTATATACAAACAAAATGTGTTAACACTCTTGAAAGAGAAAAAAGTACTGGTTGTAACATTTAGTAATACTGACACTAGTGAAGATGCAAATGAATCTCATGTATACATTTTTGTGGAAATTTTTATTGCATTTTTTACAAACATGCCTAAGATAACAGATTTTTGATAAGGGAAGAGTTTGATTACTTTACTAAGTTTGATGATGAAGTTCATAGTGAACAACATAAAGCTTATGATGTATGATTAGTGGCTTAGAATGGTTCAAAAAGTCAAAGTGGTTGAACCTTTGAATGAGAATTTAGAAAAATAACAAATCTTAAGTTAACAGAAATTATCTAATTGGTCATTGTATGTATTGATCTATGACAAAAAGGACCTAGAGTGTTAATTTTTTAGGATTTTCCTGGTGCACAATCGTGTGTGACCAGACCATATGACTGTGTATGTCCTATAAAAGAAACACATGACTTGGTTGAGTTATGCAAAATGTCCGTGCATAAGAAAGTAAAGATGCATGATCATGCAACTTTTGAGTGCACAACCGTGTGTTATAAAATGAGGACGCACCACCAAAGTCTTCTATGCAAGCCCAATCATGGTCGCTTTTAGTAGACTTCACTACACGCACGCCCGTGAAGAGAAGTTCACTCACCCATGTGTGCTAAAGATGCTTGATCATGTGATAATCGTACATGTATCATGCATGAAGTAGTATGCTATTTTGAAAAATCTAAAGCAATGAAAGCATGAAGGCACGTGATTGTGTGCATAGAGCACATGTTCATGTAGGGTTCATGATATAAGAGAAATTTAACCATTGGACTACATTGATTAAAAAGAGTATGACTGTGTAACATAGGCATACGACCATGTGTATGCCTAAAACTTTTTCAACGACTCTCAAATAAATACCAATGGCTAGTTTTTCCTATCCTCTATAAATTAAAAGTTGATTCAAGTTTGAGGGGTTAGAGAATCACACACCAAGCTTCTATTTTTCATTCTCTAAATTCTTTTCCACACTTTCTCTTGTATTTGCCTTCAAAAGGCATTTTTTTTATTCTCTTGTATTTCCAAACCCTTGGGCATAATCCTATGAAATTAGTATGAGGTTGAATCTCGTGAAACTATGCTAAGAGCACAATTCCTTGTGATCAAAACTAATGTATAAGGGCAGAATCTCTTTGATAAAAAAAACTACTATATCTATGGAGTTGAAGATAGTAAAGAAAAAGCCTCAAGTGGTATGGCTTAGAAGAGTAGCCGTCGGAGGTTTGTGGAGAAGCTTCGAATCATTATAAAAATCGGCTAAGTATTTCTTTTCCTTTCTCTCCTTACTTGCTTCATATATTTGTTTTATATTGCTTGTTTGCTTGGTTATGATTAATTGGTTTACTTGCAAATATAAAGTTTTTTGATTATTAGGAAAAAGCTTTTAAGTTTTCATAAAATTTTTTTGAAAAACCTATTCACCCCCTCTAAGTTTATTTTTCATATTACATTTGGGGTTCATCAATGAGATTCTAGGTAAGTAATCTAAGCCTTTATATGTTTAGCCAATTCTATGGATTATTGAGAAATTCCTAATTGATGTTATGATAAGGTTGGGAGATTTTGTGTAATTGGAATTCTTGCTACAAAATTGGTGTTCAAGTCTTTAAAAGGTAGGGGTTTAACTTTTTCAATAAGCATATTACTTATGATCATAGTATGAAAATTATTGATCCAAGAAGCATATACATGTGATTCATTAAGATTATAATTGATTATTCTTATTGGGAATAAATTGATGCATTTGGAAGTATGAATGGTTTAAAGTCATGGAATTTATCAAATTGGTATGAGATTGTTGATTGAGGATCAAAGATGGAGATTATACTAATTAGTAGTCTAGTTGATAATGATCCTAGGTGAAGACTTACATTAGAATGTGAAAACTTAAAATTTTGTACTTGAGCCATGACATATTTTTCTATTGTTGCAACATAACACAACCCCAAAGTTCATGTCATGACACATAAACTTTTTCAGTTGCAAAAGTAAAAAGTGATATTACAACATTATATGGATAGAAAGTCCATGTCACAACACACATTTCACAATACAATACAAGATATCCCCAAAGTTAATATGAATTTATTCCCAACATCTTTTAAGACTCTTATGCTACCTGTAAATTCTAAATAGGTTAAGAATGAGCTAATAAGGAATATATAAGAGAGGGTAAATTAAGTTAGAATTAGGGACTAAGCTAGGTCCAGCTAAGCTAGGTTAAGTTAAGCTAAGAAAGTAAGTAACAAGTGTCATGCTAAGTGTATTTATTTATGACAGGACATGTCATCTAGTTAGTTAAAAGAATGAATTATCTATGCATGATATAAATTCAATTAAGGGTAGGCTAGAGTATAAAATAAAGTGACATGTTATATTGTTTATTTAATCATGTTAAGCATGAGCATGCTAAGGGGGCCTAAGTCCCAAATGTTTAAGTTACAAACTAAGGCTCAATAAACAGGCATTTCATATTAATTTTAGGCCAAAGTTCTTGCAATAGGTAACCTATTAAATTCCTTCATGCATATACTTACAAGGGGCATAAGTCAAGAAAATAGTCCTGTGTAGGCAAGTGTAATACCTATAAGTGCATAACAAGGTTAATTTGGTAAATTAATTGAAATGTGAGCTAATTTTGATTTATGTGTTATATGGAAAAATGATTGTGTTTGAAAAATATTGTAAAAAAGGTTGATGAAAGGTTTTCTATGAAGGTAAATGCCCGTTCATTAGGTGCTAGATGGACAAATAAGATAACATGCCGTATTAAACAACTTTAAGTGGTGAACAACCATTAATGGCAAATATCTATACTAAGAATTATTTGATTCAAATTCTAAAAGTATCATATCTCCTATATTGCTCTTATTTTCCAAATGTAAAAAATGTTGGAAACTAATAAATATATCATTTCCTGGTGATAAAGAGTGAAAACTCCAATGAACTGAAATAAGGATATAAAGTATTCAATATCACATTTTCTTGCTTTTATGGCCAAGTAAGTAGAAGTTAGATTACTTTTACATTTTAATGGAATTTAAAGATATATGAAGGTTTAGAGTTCTATTCTTGTATGTTTTTACGTGAAGAAGACATGTTTCCAATTTATATTCAAATCTTTATAGTCTTTAATAATATTTTGGAAGATAAAAATCGCCATGTTAGTTTGCATTATGAAGGAAAATTCTTTTAATTTTCTCAATATCTAATGTAAACCTTTGGGTGAGATTTTATCTCATTATATGTTAGATAAGCTGTGAAACATTATTGTTTTGATTATGTAAGTCATTTCAACCAAAACAGTTAGAATTCGACATTCGATATGCAAACGAACGATTGATCCTAGAATATGAATAGTTATTCACTAACTATAACAAGGTTTCCGATTCATGTCAGGTGATCGTATGAAACACATATGTGACTATTTGTGTTTGTAAGCTTGGATGTGATGAATGCCTATGCAAAAAATTGTATGATAACTAGTTGACAAATGGTTGTTCTAAAAGTTAAATGGTCTTTCCTATGATTAAGATGAAGAGAGATCATTCCATTGAGAGAACACTCATTTATAAAGTTATCTCGTGAGAATTTAAATAATGTTAAGGGTTTTTTAAAGTATAGAGATATGCCCAAGATAGAGAACAAGATAAGGCAAGATTATCATAAACATGTACATGATAGGTAAAAGTTATAATGAGCCCGAAATGAGTTTTAAACAAGCTCGAGATTATGATTATTACTAATTTGAAGCTTTTAAGAAATGATTTGAGAAATTTATTTTACATTTTTCAGGCATTAGGGTAATAATTGAGACACAAAGATCTTATAGAACATACGTGGGACACAAAGATCCTCTGAAACATGTATAGGACATGAAGATCTTGTATTTAGGGAGATTTAATATGAACCATGAAAACATAATTTTCACATGATGATTTTTGAGAAATGTTTTCTAAAAGGTTGTTGTAAGTATGCATTTATAAAAAGGTGTTATACCCATAAAAAAGTGTGTCATTCATCGTGTGCATCTATATAAATGTGTTATAAGAAAGTTCATAGATTTCACCCATAAAAAGGTATTAGGACAAGTTGATAAATAATGTGAACTGTAATAGTGTAGGACCTGCCACCACAAGTACCCCTACTACTAAATAATATCTTTATTTTTATTAATAATCTGAAATTCGGGTACACGCAACGGGAATCTTACGAAAAAGAAATCTACTGCTAAATACATGTGCACTTGCGGAAGCTTTAAATATAAAACTGAAATATACATTTGATACAATGGGCCCAAAATGGCCTTTTCATATATGCATAACTGTTTCAGTACATCAGATTACATACAAAGATTTGCGTTACAAAGCCCAACAGGCCAAAACTGAAATTTACAAACTGATAACTGGTGTGAGGCCCTTTCCCGCTAGCCTCGGTCCACCTGCTCCTCGCCAATAGCACGAAAACCTGAAAAAGGAAGGAAGAAGGAAAGGGATGAGTGATAAAGATCACCCAGTAAGCATTCCTTACTTCCCTCAACCCAAGCAAGCAAACATACAACACTCATACCTGGCCTTGACCCTAATCATTCATCTAGTCGCTTGCTGGCGTTGGTTATTGCTTAACTGAACGTCTGATTATCATTATTTATTTATGTCATGTCATGCTAACTGAAAACTGAAAATGCATGCATCTGAATCTATATGTACTCGAAGGTACCTGTTGTACTGATCAGGCTGATGAACACAGGGATTTGACATCCTATCTATGTAGGCTGAACAATCTAGCTACTGGCTAGAAAGCTGAATAAATGCTGAACAGTCTGACTGGTGTCAGAAAACTGAATCCCACAGATGCCCCTCGAGTTCCCTAAACTCTAACCTGTATATCAGGTTTTGAATGCTGAATACTACTGAATTCGAATCTCTTGATCCTCTCTCAAGCTATATGACATGCTATGGAATGCTCATGCAGTAATTATTATCTGAATTCATATTTATCTGATGTCGTTTAGCTTTAAATTGGGTTCTCATACTTTATTACTCAATTTTTTGCATTTTCTAGAAAATTATGCTGTTGCACGGGCGTGTGGGCCAAGCACACGGGCGTGCAGGAGACACACACGGGCATGCATGGCAAAGGCACATAGACGTGTGCCTAGACGCACGGGGTCGTGCAGCCGGTCGTGCTTGCTTCTGGAATTTCTGTGTAATTTACTGAAATAGCTGACACATGGTCGTGTCCCTCAGGACACACGGTCGTGTCTTCTGTAAACAGGCTATGCGCACTTCGTGCACACGGGCGTGTCCTTGCAGAAACAAGGGTGCACGGGCGTGCTCATGCGGGCACACGAGCATGTGTCTAGTTCTGCAACAACAAAGCTCACCTGGAATTACAGGAAAACATGGTAATCCTCATCCAAATGCAAGTTAACTTCAAACACTCATTCCAGGCACTTCAATATACATATATTAAGCATCAATTTCATCATTCATTCATCCCAACTCATTCTACCATGGAAATCAATCATTTCTCTCACTAACACACACAAAAGCAAAGTAAGCATGGTTCCTGGGTAGAAAATCATCATCTAAATCATCATTTCATCACATATTCACATGCAAACATCTCATAAACATGCTGGGAACATAAGCAAACATTCCAAGCATATCAAACCATCAATGCAAGCTGGGAAACACAAGGAAGAAGTAAGGGAACACTTACCTCTTGCCATGGCTACTGGAAAAATCTATCTCAAGCTACTCTCTTCCTTCTCTCGCTGGATTGGGAGCTGCTGATGGCTGGAAATCTAGTCTAGGGTTGGGAGTCACTAAAAACATAAGAGAAAATGCTGATTGAAATGGGAAAACTAGGTGAGAAATCTATTAAATCTCTCGTCTCTCTCTCATTAAACCCACCTGCACGGGCGTGTAGGGCAAAGTGCATGGGAGTGCACCAAGGAAAATGAATAAAATTCATTTTTCACGCTTCGCATGATTGAAACTTCCCTAAAGGAATCATGCGAAAGCCACATAGCTCTGGAAACTTACCATCTCACCCCTAAACTCTTCTAGACTCGCAATTTATATCTGAATCTCACTTCTAACCTCAAAACTCTACCCCTAAGGGCTTTTCTAATCCTGGGATGCTACAAACAACATGAAAGATAAAGTTACATGACCAAGGTGTTAAATCTCTTTCTCAACCTAGTCTAATTGGCATAAAAATTTTAATGATTTTATGACATTGTTTTTGAAAAAAAAAAAAAAAATTCACCAAATGATTTTGAAATAGATATTTTTCCATGTATTTGCATTTTATGTCATTAGAGTTTGGATCCATAGATGAACCCCAGATGACAAGAAAGAAAAGAAATAGGAATAGAAGATAAGAGAAAAGTAATAATCCAAGAGAAACACTAAAAGATTACAAACTCTAACTTATTGAGTGATTTTCACTCACTCATTTCAGTTATGCTTTTGTAGGTGACATATGAATATAGGCCGTTGCAGTGCAACAAGTCAATGAATGCATAGGTTGAAGGGTATTCATATATGCTAAAAATCATATTTTTATCACAAGGTAGCATAATATATAAATAAAAATATGAGAAAACCTCAATCTAGGGTCAAGGGCTATCTTCATAAGTATTTCAATGCCTTACTCGTCCAGACAAAGGCTTTATAATGATAAGAAGTCTTATGGGTGTTAGCCTATGATATGATTAAGTGTATGAAAAGAAGAAATTTTAAATTTCTTCTATTTAGAGGGAGAGAGAGACAATAAGAAAGACAAATTTTATGAGAAGTCAATCAAGGCCTAGGGTTACGAAATAAGATCAATTTATATCATAACCCTAAATCTTGTTTTTATATACTCTACCCTAAGTTTTATGGTATTTACATAATTGACTCAATCCCAATTAAATGTATTAAATGAGCTTAATAATATTAGTTGAGCTTACTAATTGTTTAGGTTCAATAATATTAATTAATCTTAATAACTACTTGGGCTTTAATTATGTTTTGAATATTTAACTCTTAATTTTAGAGTTCAAAATTCACCAACCCAAAGTGATTCACACCTTATATGAAACACCATAATAAATTGAGTCGACCCCTTATATGTGTGACCTATAGGTTCCTTAATATATTAATAGTGAATAAAATTTATGATTAATCTTTATTAATTATCTTTTTTATTCACAGTCCATGAGCAAGCTTTAGTAAGACATCATGGCCAATTAATGTACTAAGAATTAGTGTTAACTGATGTAAGCTTTTAATAGTACAATTCTTGTGTAATCGAATATCTCATCAATCTAATATTTCATTTAAGCTGAGACATATAAGTAATGTCTACCTTAGTTATCTTGACTTCTTGACTTGAACTGTGAGACAACATTAGATCTAATTGGATTCGGTTTGTAACCTAAATCTATACTATGGCCATAAATTTTATTGGTTATGGTCATTAATCAGTTAGCATCCTAAGATATTTTTTCTACTATACCCGAGAGTGATAAGTCATTTATTGATCTATCATATATTTACTATGCTTTTAATATAACTAATAACCACTATTCTAATAACCTTAAAAAAAGGCTATGTTAGGTTAATGTTAAACTATATCACCAGTGCACAAAACATTCTAGTCATATTAAGTCTAGAGATTATATACACTGCCATTTATTAGAGGATTTATTCCACAAGTACTATGGTTACCATCTATGTAAAATCCTCTTGTAGGGTCTGGTAAATGAACATACAACTAGCATGTACCTATGTGTTGCACTAGTTTAACTTTAATAATCTTAACATATAAGATTTGTTGCTATCTTGTGGTAAAGTCATTCAATATTATGATAGTTTTACTATATTATTTATGTTTTTGATTTGAATATTATTAAGGCTATGAAAGTTTTTGGATTGGCTAATTATATGATCATTGGTTTCTCATGATCGAGCTACTCATTGATCCTTTTGTCATGGTTCTATTAATCTAAGGACATTTATCAAATACACATACATCAATACATATGACTAACAAATTAATAATTGCCCTTTTCATTAATAATAAAATAAAGTACAAGTTAGGATGATAATTACATCAATAGTCTAAATTGAGTGACTCTAGAGCACTTACGCTAACAATCTCCCACTTAACTATCACCAATCACTTATTTGCTTGTGATAAAAGCTACGTCAATGGGTTAACCATATTATTATCCAGATTAACCCTATCTATTCACATTATCTCTACATTAAATGATCTTGTTAATCAAGTGAAACCATCTAAAAATATGTTTAAAGTGTTGGTGAGACCTTAGATCTTTAATTTGAGTAAATGAGCCATTATTGTCATTGTATTGATCAACTAGATTAGCAATGCTTGGAACCATTTTATGTTTACTTACAAACTTTTTGATCCAAATTGCCTCTTTGGCCGTATGTAACAAGGTAATATACTTAGCTTTAATTGTTGAATTGGTCACAATGCTTTGCTTTGAGCTCTTCCATCTAACAAAACCATTTAGGTAAAACATATAACTCAATTATAATCTATAATCATCTTTGTTAGTTTGGAGACTAGCATCATTATAACCTCTTATAATGAGTTCCTTTTTTCCTCCATGAATTAGAAAGACATCCTTAGTCCTTCTTAAGTACTTAAAAATGTTCTTCACAACTTTCAATATTTCTCACTTAGATCTAACTGATATCAATTACATATGCTTAAAGTTTATGAGACATTAATTTGAGTGCCTAACATGACATATGTAAAACCCCAAAAGCTAAATATGACAAATAACCTAGAGGGGGGGGGGGGGGGGGAAAAGGTTATCTAAAATTTTATCAAGTTTAGAAAACATTTTCCTATTCCTCCAACTCAAACAAATGAATAATTCCAATTAATCACAACCAAGCAAGTAAATAATATAAGCACAAATTAAATAGAGTAGGGGAAAGAAATGCTCAGCCAATTTTATAGTGGTTCGGAGCTTTGAACACAAGCCTCCTACGTCCACTTCTTCAAGCAAAACCTCTTGAAGTTTCCACTAGTTGAATCGGGATTGCGCCCAACCGCTTACAATAGTTGATCCAGGATTTCGCCCACACAATAGTTTTGATTCAAGGGAATTTCGCCCTTAACACTAGTTATACGGGATTGCGCCCAAAGATTGTTGTAAGCAAGATATAGAAATAATATTGCCTCTCAAAGGCTAATGAACAATTTGCACAAATGAATTTCCTCAAGGTTTAGCAATGTGAGGAATAAAGATGAAGTAAGATTGAGAGAATATGAGGTTCAATTGATTGCACTAGTTCTCCCACTCTTCTCACTTCAAAGAGCCTCCAATTTATAGCTCAAAGGTTGCTGGAAAAAGTAAAAATCCGTTGGTGAAGAAATAGATCCCTTGGAGCAGCTAATGTTAAAAATTTACTCTCATGTACGGGCGTGCACACACACCTTCACGGGCGTGACATCGTCAATTAATGCCTCGAGCAGTTCTCCCAACGGCTAATTTTTTCTTGGCGCCAGATCATGTACGGGCGTGACACCAAAATGTACGGGCGTACATTTGTGTCTCTTCATTTTCCAGAACCGAGTATGGGGTCATGCACGACACCCTGTACGAGCACATGTACGCTTCAAATTTTGCCTATGTACGGGCGTACATAAATTATTCACGGGCGTACAGTATTTAGCCTCTTGAAACCTTGACCTTGCACGGGCATAGCTGGTCATAACTCATAGGCGTGACTCCCTTTGCTGTGTCACAGGTGTGCATCAACTACGTACGGGCGTACATACAACTTGACTTCTTTGACTTATGTACGACGCACTCACGGGACGTTCATGCTCGTGACTGACCTGAAATTAGTATTTCACGGGCGTACATGTTACGTGTACGGGCGTGAATGACCAATGTCAATTTTACAGAACCGTGCACGGGCAGCGTTACGGGGGCGTGAAAAAGCACGTACGAGATCGATTTATACTGAGTACGGGCGTACGCATAATATGTACGGCCGTACATTATGCCTACATAACTATAAAAATATCTTTGTCCTATTTTGGTCATGTTTTCATCCATGCCATGACATATTAGTCATTTTAACATCATTTTTGTTATCATCAAAACACATAGGGGTTCAACAACATACATAATGGATCCAACTATTGATGCATATGAAATCTTTACTTATCTTCTCTTTATCCTAATTTGTCTAGAGACACATCCCTTTAGAGAATTTAATTCCATGGGATGTTAATATAAATTCTCCATTTTATTCTTTTATGCTAAACTTCTTTAACATTTTGTCCAAATATATGCTCTAGCTTAGGTTAAGCAACCTATATGACTTATCATGTTATATCATTATTCCCATATTGTAGATTGCTTATCTTAAATGCTTCATGAAGAAATACTTGGATAGCCAAACTTTCACTGACTATAAGCTCAGTATATCATTTCTGATAATTAGTATGTTATCCTTTTATAATATCAAAAATGCCACCGTATTTCTACTAACATTTTATATACATAAGGCTTATCTCGTTTCAGTCCATAGATGGATCTCTGCAACTTTCACACTTTATTAGCTTGTCCCTTGAGAATAACAACATCAAATTGTGTCACATACACATCTTTTACAAGGTTTCTGTTAAAAAAAGTTATCTTGACCTCTGTTTGCTATATCATAAATCATTGTATGCTATATACGTAAGTATAATCTTGATGGACTTGAACATTGTTATTGGTGAAAAGATTTCATTATAGTTTATGCTATGTTCTTATTTGAAATCTTAAGCAATTAATTGTGCTTTATAGGTATGCGTGTTATCTTTCATATTAATCTTTTTTTTTTAAGACCTATTTATACATTATGGGTTTTATCCTATTTGGTAGATCCACTAGAGTTTATACTTATTTTTGGTATATAGGGTATATTTTAGATTTTATACTGTCAAGTCATTTGCTAGAGTTTGTATCTATAACAACATTTTCATAGGTTATGATTTCATCATCTTGATGACTAGTACGTCAATATGTCAAGTCATGAGAAAACTATATCTCTCAGACTTATGATAAAGAAATTATGTATCTTAATGTGGTTTACTTGGTTCTACTGGTTATAAAGTGACCTCCTCAAAATGTTCTATCATCTCATATGGGATATTATTTGATCTAACATTTGTGGTATCATTTGGACTTGAAACTTCATTTAACTCAAGTTTCCTTTTACTGGTCCTCTTGGGAGCAAATTCTCTTTCTAGGAAAACTCTAGACTAAACAATAAATGCTTTGTACTCTTCAAGTTGGTAGAAGTAGTATCCTTTTGTTTCCTTAAGATACCTTAGAAAACATACCTATCAGACTTGGAAGCTAGCTTATTTACTATTAACCTCTTGACTTAAACTTCATAACCCCAAATCTTCAAATAAGTTAAATTAGGCTTTTACCCAGTCTATAATTCATATGAAGTCTTATCTATAGATTTGGACGATAGTTAGTTTAGGTATGGGTTGTAGTCTTTAGGGCATAACCCTAGAAGGATATAGGTAAACCATTAAAACTTATCATAAATTGAACCATGTCCATCAAGGTTTAATTTCTCCATTATACGTTATTATGTTGTAGTGTACTAAGTGGGGGAATTGTGTTATTATCCCACAATTCTTTTAGTATTTTCTAAATCTACACTTGAGTATTCACTTTTTTCAACAAAAGAAAATGTATTCACCTTTTCGATTTGATTAAAGAATTTTGATACTTTTGCCTCACTGATCTCAATTTCATTCTTAAACTCTTTAAACTTTTAAAGGATTTAAATTTATATCTCATAAGAGATAGATATCCATGTTTATTGTAATCATCCGTAAATGTGATGAAAAATAGCCACATGTTGTTAGGGATCTAGAGGTGCATGTACAAGGATGGACATAGTAGATATAGTCAATGTGTATAAAATAAACATAAAACAAAAATACATGAATCAATTTCATCCCAGGATGCCTTGATAACCAAACTTTGTATAAAACTAAACCATATAAGGTTCATAAAGCATACCTTACATGATAGCTTTATCAGTCTTTACGAGGCATAGGTTATGATCTAAAGACACTCTCTATTCAAGAGTAGGTTGACACTAATGGTGATATGAGATAAGAACTAAGAAGTTATTGTGCACTTAAAACTTGACTAAAAATGGTACATGTCTTTTGTTGCAACTCTTTATCTTCTTGGTAATCCTCGGCCTTGGCCAACTTAAAATAATATCAACTTTACTAAGGTCAACTAAGATACCATCTACTATCATAACATGTCCTAAAAAGTCACTCTATCTGGCCAAACTTACACTTGGCAAACTTGACAAACAACTAATGATCCCTTAGCCTTTGAAGCACAAATCTCAAATGCTTTTCGTGTTCTTTCTTACTCATTGAGTAAACTAAGATGTCATCAATAAATATAATCATAAATATATCTATATAATCTTAAAACACTCGATTCATTAGATCCATGAACACCATCAAAGTATTTGTCAATGTAAAAGACATG